>APFE031486519.1:6481-38053 GCA_000404065.3 Pinus taeda
CTTGGTCTAGTATAGAGTTAGGTAAAGTGTGTTTCTTTACTATGTACTTTTGTAACTTACAATCCGACGGTCACGATTTGTAGTGATCCGACGGTTCATTCTATCCTCGGTATTACCGACACTTGATCTGTGGCTTAAAACCCAATTGGTCCATGATCTCTATTTAAAGAGCATGGAGGGTCATTTGTAGGTTAATTGTTCATGAGAGAAGCTTATGTAAAATTTCATTCTTTTATTAATAAATTTCCTGAAGTGGTCGCATTGGCTCAGGCCATGGACTGTTTCCCTCTTTGAGGGTTTTAACCACGTCAAAAATACTGGTGTATTGATCTGTGATCTGTTTGTGAGCTGTGTCCTTTGGTGTTCTGTCTGAGGAACTTACCCTGTAAATTCCTACAAGAATGTGAGAGAAAATAGAAAATATTACAACAGATCTGCTACATGTTGTGTCTCTTCATTTTTCTGGATAATAGAAAGGAAGGACTCGCTGTTAGGGGTGGATGTAGCCCAAACTAGATGAACCACGTAGATCTGTGTCTCTCCAGTTTTATGCATTTTTCTATGTTTATATTTATGCAATATTCTGTGTGTTCCATTGCTCTGTAACATATAATTTTCTAACACCTAGGACCCTTCCACACTATCCAACTACTCCATAAACCTTATAGCCATCCTCCATCACCTTTTATTCACCTGCCACATCCACAAGAACACTTAATTTGCATACTTGATTTTGCCTAAAAAACCAAAAAAGTGAAAATAGATTTAGTTTAGTTTTTTTCTTACATGGTAGTATGGTTTGATGCTCTTTACTTCTATAGCTTGGATAGTAGCATTTTTTTAGTGTTGATTTATAAATTCTTCTTAGCATAGTTGTTTAAATGGTTAATTAAGATATGGTTTGATTTAGCATCACATGTTTTTTTCTTCATTACTACAGTAGAGTAGCTCTCTTAGATTAGATTTTCTCTTCTTCCATCAATGAATCAAGCTTCTTATGACTCTATAGAAGTCTGGCTTGGAACCCCTAGGGTCTCTTGCTAGATGAACAGTGACAATAGTCAAGACCTTCACTTTAACTTGTGCATACAACATTGTCACCTCCAAGTTTGTATGATCCCCGGGTTGATAAGTAAAGATGGTAGCCCAGGAGTTGCAACATCATTGCTACAATACTGGCACTCATCACGTTTTTGGTGCCATTGTCGGGGAGGTTTCTGAGTAGAATGTGATTACTACTTTCCTTTCTTCTATTTCTCGTCTTCAATATTCTACTGTTAGTTTATTTCTACAAAAATAATCTAGTTTCTTCCTTTCTTTCATTGTCCATTATCTGCTTTCCTTTCCATTCCACAAGTAGGATTTCAATTCAGCAAGTAGCTTTTTCATTCTGCCAATGATTTTCATTCAATCAAAAATTTCATTTCTGTAAGTACTTTCTAGTTTATAAAAAAATACAAAACCAACCCAAAAACATTTCCTTTCATGCCTCGTAGGAATAGGGACAACTTAGGGAATTTTTTTCCAAATACCCCTACTGCATCCAATAGCCAACCTTCTCTCTTCTTCGATGGCTGTGAACTAGAGGAACCTTTAGGTGAGCAACCTGACATATTTGAAGAACCTACATGGGAAGAAGAAGAAGAGGAACCCATTCCTACTGAACCAATGGCTAAAAACTGAAATGACAGAGGGAATAAAGAGAGAGTTGAGGGTGCCTTCCCCATCAGGGAAACTAACGAGGACACTAAGATGTATAATATAAGCCCCTATGCCCTACCTCACTTCAATGGCCTGGCCACAGAGGACCCCAACACTTTCCTATTTGCGTTTTTTGTTATATTTCGAACCTATGACTATACAGATGATGAGAAAAAGTTAAAACTATTTCCATCTACCCTTAAGGATGCAGCATTGCGCTGGTTCATGGGCTTACCTAGAGATAGCATTAGAACTTGGGCTTAGATGCAGCAAGCCTTTAACAAAAAATACCGAGACTGTTGTATGTCAAAGGATACTAAAGAAGAAATTTTTAGGATGACCGTAGGCCAGGATGAATCCTTAGAAGACTATGAAGAAAGATTCCAACTCAATTACAAAAGGACCAGGTGCATACTTGACCCTGAGTCACTAAAGTTGGTCCTACTCAGGGGAGAAAGAGAAGACCTTCTAGATACCTTACACTTATTAGTAGGGGGAGATATCTACCAATTACCCTATTAGGATGTCAAGAATATCTTTAGAAACTATTCTAGGGTAGCCAGGAAAAGGGGTAGGGGTAGTCAACTTATGGCAAGTACATCATCTTCCAACTCATCCATCAAGGGTGAAATTGGAAATATGCTGGAAGATTTCAAAAGTGAGATGTTGCAAAACATTGTCTTGCAAATGGACACCATGAACATTAAAAGGAAGCAAGAGGAAGTAGAGAGAGCCTTAGCCATGGTTTGTCATAGATGCACCAGGAGGCATCCTAGGAATGAATGTTCATTGAACTATACTGAAATTTGCTCGGTCTGTGAAGAAAACCACTCCACAGACAAGTGCCCTTCTTTACCTAGACTCAAATTTGTATATCAAGAAGCTGAAGGGATCACTGAGTAGCTTTGTTACATTAACCAAAGGAAACCTCTTGGGCCTAGACCATACCAGTAGGGCATGCAAGGGTCATCCCATGCATATTACAACCCCAACCAAACCACATGTATACCTTCTTGGGGACCCCTTGCTCATCCTTCCTGGTCTGCACCCCCTCCTTGGTCTTATGCATCTTAGTATCATTCCCAGCCAGCCAGCCAGTCATTTCAACCTTATGCTCCACCATAACCGTAGTGTAATACACTGCTCCAGTGGTGGAGGACCCAATACAATAATGACCTAGCTCTATTGCCTCCACCACCTACCCAACCACAACTCCTACACTCTGCTTGACCTAAGAAACCCTAGATGCCTGTCCAGCCAAATCCTAAATTTAACAATAGGTAGGCTCAACAAGTCTATAGTGGAGAGACATCATATCTAGCTTACGGTTGAGAAGGAGGGTATAGGAATAACTGCTTGGAGGAGGAAGGGTAAAGGTAAAGGTAAAGGTTGGAGGAGGAGGAAGAAAATGAGGTTTATTCCGCCCAACTTTATGATTTGGAAGTGACCATGGGAGGAGGACAGCAAGATCAAGATCACTTGATTGAACACGTACTTCAATTTCCAACTCCTGGTTCATTACCATTAGAAGAATAAGTAAGGGAAACCTAGAACAATCCTCCAATTGACTTATGTGTGGCCGACTCTAACCCACTCCGTGTCAAAACCATAGAGAAGCTATGCAACATGTTAAAGGAAATGAAGGTAGTACGCCCCTCAATGTGTACTCACGACATATACATCAAAGAAGGTTGCAAGTCGATCTGGCAGCCACAAAGGAGGATGAATCCAGCTCTTAAAGATATAGTCAAAGAATAACTGCAAAAACTGCTAGATGCAGGATTCATTTACCCTATCTCCAACAGTGAGTGAGTCTCCCCTTTAGTGTTATTTCCCAAGAAAAATGGTAAGTGGAGGATTTTTTATTATTACTGGGAGTTGAGAAAATACACAAAGAGGGATCATTTTCCTCTACCCTTCATTGACCAAGTGCTAGATGGCTTGGTAGGGAAAAAGTTTTTTTCTTTCCTAAATGGATTCAGTGGGTACAACCAAATCCAAATCTGCCTAGAAGACCAGGATAATACCACATTCACCTTTCATTGGGGTAAGTTTTCCTATAGGGTCCTTTCTTTTGGCCTATGCAATGCTCCTGCCACTTTCCAAAGAGCAGTCTTGAGTATTTATGCCGAATTAGTACATGATGCAGTGGAAATTTATATGGATGATTTTACACCTTATGGCTGTGATTTTCAAGAGGCCCTAACTAGCCTAGGAAAAGTACTGCACAAATGCATTGAAATGAACCTATCTCTCAGTCCTGAAAAATGTGAATTATTAAAGACTGAAGGGACTGTGCTAGGTCATTCAATATCTCAGCAAGGACTGCAGGTGGACCTGAACAAAATAGCCATCATCCAAGGGGTCCCACATCCTCAAAAGTAGAGAGATGTTAGAAGTTTCTTAGGGATAGGTGGATACTACCAAAGGTTCATAAAGGACTTTAGCAAATTGGCCTCTCCTTTATTTGGGTTGTTGGCCAAAGATTCTAAGTTTATATGATCAAAAGTTTGTCAAGAGACTTAGACATTCTAAAGGGTAAGTTAACCATTGCACTAATTCTCCAAGGCCCAAATTGAGCCCTCCCCTTTCATATTCATGCTGATGCCTCACACAAAGCCATAGGAGTAGCCCTAGGTTAGGTAGCTGAAGAAATGCCTTATGCCATCTATTTTATTATTAAGAACTTGTCAAAGGCTGAGCTAAATTATATAGTGACCAAAAAGGAACTCTTGGTTGTTGTGCATTCATTAAATAAATTCAGGCATTACATTACAGGCTATCAAACATTTCTGCATACTAACCATGTTGCAATAAAATATTTAATGAAAAAATCGGATGTGAATGCCTGAATTATAAGATGGTTGCTTTTATTACAACAATTTGATCTAATCATTGTTGATAAGCATGGTAAGGAAAATGTTGTTGCAGAATTTTTATCTAGGGTAAATGTGCTTGCAGGTGAAGAAGGAATGGTGGATGACCAATTACCAGATGAGAATTTGTTTGCTATTTCAGTTCTCTCTCCATGGTTTGCTGATATATCAAACTATTTGGTATGAGGACAAGTCCCACCAAGCTTACTCTCCAAAGAAAAGAGCAAGATAGTCAAGAAAGGCACCCCCTTCACTTGGATTGGGGGCAATCTTTTCAAACTTGGCCAAGATAAAATCTTGAGAAGGTGTGTTAGGGAAGAGAAAGTCTTTGACATCCTTCTAACCTGTTACAATGGGTCTTGTGGAGGTCACTTTGCAGCAAATAGGAAAACATTCGAAGTGCTACAAGTAGGCTATTATTGGCTAACTCTTCATCAGGATGTGAAAACTTACACCAGTTAGTTTGATCGGTGTTAGAGGACGGGAAGGCCTACTCCAAGAGATGAAATTCCCCTACATCCTCAAGTGACTTTTGGGCCATTTGACAAGTGGCGCATGAACTTCATCGGGCCTATCAACCCTCCTTCAAAGAAAAAACAATACATTATTGTCTGCACTGATTATTTGACTAAGTGGGCTAAAACCAAGGCAATTAAGGCAGCAACAGAAGAAAAGGTGGCTAAGTTACTAAGGGAGAATGTATTCTACAAATTTGGGTACCCTATAGAGATAGTCACATAGCAGGGTAGCCAGTTTACCTCCAACATGAATGAAGATCTACTCAGCCATCACAAGATCAAGCATAGGACCTCCATTCCCTATCATCCACAAGCTAATGGGAAAGCGGAGGTGACCAACAAGTCACTAGAGGGCATCTTAACCAAGGTAGTGAGCAAAAGTAGGAAATATTGGGCAAAAAGACTAGTTTAGGCCACCTGGGCCTATAATACCACATGGAATACCACCACTAGATTTACACCCTATTAGCTGATCTATGGAAAAAAGGCCTTGTTGTCCATTTAGTTTGAATATAACACATTAAAGATGGAAGCCCAACTAGATTTGGATCTCAGCAATGCACAAAAAGAGAGATTATTCCAACTGAATGGCTTGGATGAATTCAAAATGTAGGCCCTCCTACATAGAGAGATAGTTCAACTTCAGAGGAAGATCTGGTATGATAAACATATTAAGCAGAAGAAATTTCAGGAGGGCGATTGGGCATTGTTGTATGATTCTAGGTATAAAGACTTCAAGGGCAAGTTAAGGACAAGATGGCTTAGACCTTATGTTGTGGAAATATGCCATGATAATGGTTCAATGCAAATAATAACTATAGATGAAGAAGCCATTCCTTTGCTTTTTAATGGGCACCAATTGAAAATGTACAAGATACCTTTATCAAAACAAGAGTTCATTGATAATATCAATAAAATAGTGATGATGGTGGAGCAAGTTCTAGCTCCCTCGTCAAGTCACTGAAAAAGAGAAAAGAGAAAAAAGAATAAGGACTCAGGTGAAAACCTCCATGAGGAGCCTGAGTCCCATCTTTGGGTTGAAAACCTCGTGAGGTGGCCTAATGATGAAGAAAAAAAGAAGGGAAAAAATACAAGAAAAAAGAATAAAAAGATCCCCGCGTGAAAACCTTCCTTGAGGTGCCTCGAGCAAACAGCTAGGGTGAAAACCTCTTTGACGCGGCCTAGTTCTTTTTCAAAAACAAAAAAAAGAGAGAAAAATATATAATTGTCATTTGCAAGTGGGTGAGAAAGACAGTCAAGGAGAAAAGGATGATCCAAAAGGAACCCTACCTCTCACATATTCAACTCCTCCACTCCTTACCATGCATCACCCCATAATTTATATCATTTTTCCACTCCATTTATTTGATTTATGTGAAGACTATGTTTTCTACAGGATCCCGTGTATTCCCATAGGATCCCCTGAAAACCTACAGGATGATCCTGTAGGAATTACAGTGACTTGAAAAACCTACAAGAAGTAATCCGATGGCACATGATAGGTTTTTTTAGGACCCTAAAATTCACCCTATGCATGATCTAACACCTCACCTCGTCCACCATCATCATCCCTGCACTCACAATTCAAAACAAAAAATCAGTTTCAACAGTTTCTGCCAGTCCTTAAAAGAAAAGAAAAGAAAAGGAAAATAGAGAGGAGTAAGAGCATTACCTGAGTATCCTTTGCTCTACACACTTCTACTCCTTCTTTCCATTCATTACGCCATCCTCCCAACCCCATCCAACAACATGATATAATAATCCTGAGGGAGAAGCATCTACATGACATCTTGTAGGAAATCCTATAGTAGCCTATCCCACAGAAAATCAATCACCAGCAATAGGTCTTCACTAGGATGATCCGAGAGCTCCACAACAGTAGCAGCATCATATCTTCAGCCACAGATACCTTTAAAAGCAAAGAAACTATTAGCAAATAGAAAGAGGAGGAAGAAGAATGGCATGTAGCAAATAAACAATGCAGCAACTCTAGTTTTCGACAACTACAACATGTTATCAAAACCATAGGTAAGTATCTCGCTCGCTCACTCATATGCATCATGTAGTCAAAAGTTATAATAGTTATGAGATAGTTGGTTTATAAGTGAAAAGGTGACCAGTTAACTTGGCCACCTTCATTCAATCAACACCTACAGAACCCAGTGTCCTCTCACACGTGGCTATAGTCAACTCAAAGACAGAGAAGGAGTAGGGAAAAAAGTAGTTAAACTACAGATCTATGAGGTGGGAGCTAATTATGGGGAGTGGGAAATGATGAGGTGGTAATGGAAACCAATAGTCCAAAAATGGTAATGTACCTTTGCTGCCAGCACACCACCTCACCCTCAAACACCATAAAGGGAAATAAAACATCGTTCCCATGCATTCATGCATTTCACCTCCTTGAAACTCCCTCAATCAAGTCACTCTCATAACCCAGGCCACCCACCAGAAGAAAAGATCCATCATTTTACACAGGAATTCCTACAGGAGCATGCACAAGAATTCGTATAGGATACAATTTATAGGATACAGTCTACAGGATACACAATGACAGTATATAGGATAGGTAGAGAAGAGTTCAAGAGGGGATATCACAGGAATTGGCCACTGCAACCATTCTAAAGAGGTAGGCTCTAAAATTTCATCCCCCTTTGCAAGAAAATACACCAGGGATACTCTAAAATATAGTGAATTTACCAATTGTGAGAAGTAAACTACATACACAGTCAACTTTGTTTTTCTCTTGCATTTGAAAAATTGTGTCAACACTCTCATTTTCTCCTCAAGCTTCACCAGCAAGATGACAGGAGGGTTTAATAGAACAGAGCCCACAAACGCTATGAGAATACAACAATACCCCCAGGCTTTTGAAATCTTTACAAGGCACAACTAGATGGGTTTTTTTCAAAAAATTCACAGGGTATGATGATGAGGTGGCTCAAGAATTTTCTCACTCCCTCACTCCACACAGCAGAATCCATGCCACTTTTTTAGTAAGGGGCCTCACTATATATCTCACCCCATAGCTCATCAATAGGGTCACCACACTCCCCCTAGGAATTCCATGGAGAAAAGAAGACAAAGGAGACAACCAGGTGGCAAAAAGGAAATTCTTTTTAGAAGGTGAAGAACCACCGAGGACAAAAATGGAGTAAGGAGTGATAGCCTGCCATACCCATGGAGTGAGGTAGGCTGAAAACTCATAAAATACATCTCATGTGAGGGTAGATATAGTGTTTTTTATGGATGTCATTTCAGGATACTTGAGGAATTAATATTTGGGATAGAAACACCACCTTACCAAAGACTCAACAACCCTATTTCTTGTTACAATCACTACAGACTCCAGCAACAAAGTGAAGTAAGGGAATTCCAAAAAATTGACTCACCATGGGTTGTGTTATCACTCAGATTTTCCTAGAAGTTGTAAGAAGGAAAGGGGTCCGAGGTAACCACAAACCAACTTTTAAGTACAGAATCTAGCCAATCTATACTCAGAGAGAGATCTCTCTTTAAGATTTAGCTTTTTTTTATAGATATTAGGCTAGTTATGAAAGCTTAAGGGGTTTTGATTATATTTGATGGTGGAATTTAGGCGAAGATGGATAGAATTGAGTATTTCAGGCCATTGGGCTATGGATTCAACTGAAGATGGCTTAACTAGATTTGGCTTTTCAACAAGGGATGGCTTCATAGGGCAAGATAGCTAAACAGGGAACAAATGGTAACTTGAAAGGATGGGATGGACTTAAAAGGGAAGAAGGGAAATTAAGAATCCTTCAACATGTTTTAAGAAGAGGGCAATTGGGTGATCACTAATAAAAAGAAATTAATAATTTCTTATTAAATAACCAAAATGATAAACTAAGAAGCATGAGAAGTTAAGAATTCCTTGCCTATGATAGTTTAGAAGAAAACATTTAGAATAAAAATGATTTTAAAGATAGATTGCACTTAATCACTTTATAAATAATACTTTTTCATTTTAATATTCAAATATGAAACACAATTGAAATATTGAACCAGAAAACAATAACACATGCGATATAGAATACTTATTTGTCCAATGTTTGACACATGAATCTTGTGAAAAGTCTTTTGTATTATTTATTCATCTAGCCAGCCATACAAAAATTGTCCAACAGTACTTCTATTCCAAAATAATCAGTCTTATAGAAATGTCTAAGAATCCACACTCAATACTCCGAATGAGGGAGTACTTATACAAAAATTTACAATAAAATATCTCTTAACAAAGAGATATATAATCTAGGAAGCCTAATTATATGTTACATAAAAATAGAGACAGATGGTCTTGAAGATAGAAGCTAAAGTAAACTAATGGCTTGCTATCCCTCTTTTTGTGAATGAGCTAGAGGCAGGCCCTGTTAGCTCTGCTACATACTTCAGCCTTTGGGAGGATCAAATATCAGCTTGGTCATGTGTTTATGCTCAGAAAAAATAGATCGCAACAGTCTTCTCTTCCTTTTCCTTCATGCCCATTATACTCTTAAAATAATCCCTCTATTTCCGTTTTCTTCCCTTTGCGATGCGATCTGATCGCTATCGCATATCGCATCTATGTGTGTGTATGTTTTTGGTTCCGCCCTTTGTCTCCCTCCGCGTTGCGATTTTGTGATGCGATGTAGCATTGCGATGCGATGCGATATAATCGCTATCGCAAATCACATCCATCTGTGTCTTAAAGTTTCACCATGTCTTCTGCCGATTGTGATTTCGCGATGCGATCTAATCGCAAATTGCCCAATCCAACAGTTGTATCAAGGCGTTCCCCTTATTTCTTCTGCCGATGCGATATCAGGTGCTGGACCCGATATGACTCAGTATTCCTTTGTATAAAATCTCATGTCCACTCGTCTGCCTCCAATAGTATATTTGCCATATTTCATAGCTTTCACCACAAGACAATCTCCGCCGTCCATCTTCACCACCCAATGGTTAATAGCTATAACTGGCCCATCACCCATTTTCAATGCCATATTTGTATTTTATCAGCCCTGTGTGCCCGAAAAAGGAAAACTTCTGTGATCCAATTACTCTCTGTAGTTAATACTTCAACTACCACATTCAAGAGCAGAATGGCTGAAGGAAAAAAGGACCAGCCTCGAGCAGATCAGCACATTTATCAGTTATGGAACTCCACTCAACCTACTCGAGCAGTACAACAGAATAGCAAAAGGCCATCTTCAGCTATTAAAATAATCAAAATGATTCAGAAAACCCACATCAAGTTATAAATGTGGTAGGTGATCCATTAAGACACCTCCACGCATACCCTAGCAGAGATTTTTTGTAAACAAACTCTATATATACTAAGAAAAACGATGTAATAAGGTGATGAGTGTTAGAGGAGAGTTAGTATGTTGTAAGGCTCAAATTCTGCAGACTGTAACTGTTATGCAACCTGCAGCATTTGGTCTTCATTTCCAACTAATACAAGCTTCTTTTGATGTCATTTGCTCACTTTCCATTTCTTCTTCTTGTCCCAGGTTGTGCCTATTTTGTAGTTGTTGATGCGCTGTTGGTTTTAGCAGTAGAGGGGTTGTCATCCCACCTCTATGTTAGAATTTAACTGTTTCATTTAAGTTTCTTGCAGGTTTCTATTGTTTTAATACATAGAGAGTGTCATCCTGTCTGTGTATTAAATATTAGATTTACAGACCTTTAAACTGGTTGCAGCCAGCCATCGCAGGGTCCTGTGCATCTACTGGTGTGGTCATTCTTCTCCATTATCACTTTTTCCTTAAACTGTGAGTAATTGGTGGTTGAAAGCCTTGTCATGTCTGGGGTCAATTATAGTAGGAGTGGTTATCTGGCTTGAGAATGCAGCATTTCTTTCATTCATCCACCATTTATCCAAAATTTTGTTGAATTTGTAATGTTCCCGAGCATCACTGATATACAACCTAGGTGAGTTTCTTGGGGTGACAACATTAATTGGCACTGTTGCCAGGGAGAGGAGAATCGAAGCTCAGCTTCCTTGGGAGAATGACATAGTTTCAAGCTTTGATGACAGACAAGGTCTGAACACAGTATTTCGGTTGAAATCATCTGTCTGGCGACTCCATTGGTGGAAGACCATCCTTTGGCGACTCTACATTGAAGTTCTGGCTTAGTGTATGAGACACACTCGATGAAATCCTCAAAAATCTCTGGTTGAACCAGTACCTGAACCTGAAAGGATTTCTAAATCGAAGAAAGCTTCACACAAAGGGGCCTCGGGATCAGGTAAGCCTAAGAAGCTTCATGCATCTCTGAAAGATAATTTTATTGCTGAAGAATTACAGTTCGAACACTTAGAGCCTAGCATTGTTAATAAGGACATTCCTTCAGAGATTAGTTTAGCCCCTTATACAGTTCCTTCCCCTTTGAATCTTAGTCCAAATAAAGCTTCCCATTCTGTGCATAACACCCCTATATCTCTGCCATCCATTACATTATTTCCTACTGCTCCATCTATTAGCATTCTTCCAAATACTCAAATCATGGCAGGACAGCAAGCACCTACGAGAATAGAAAGAATTGTAGCTGCTAGATATGAACCTTTGGTCTTGCTTGTCCCTTTAAATCCAATGCCTGTGGGAGAATATCAGAAATATATGCCTAAATTTACTGGTACAGAGGGAGTAACAGCAGAAGAACACCTTGAAGCTTTTTACAGTTACGCTAATAATTTGGATATAAGTGAAAATGATGTATGGATGAGAGTTTTTGTCCAAAGCCTTGATGGAGAGGCTAGGAAGTGGTTTAGAGAATTTCCCCAGAGATCAATAATAGATATTGAAGCATTAGATGATGCATTTTTGATGCAATGCGGAGATAAGAAGGACTTGTTGTATTATCATACTGAGTTTGGAAACTTGAAAAGAGAAAAGGGTGAGTCTTTTCCTGACTTTAATAAAAGATTTAACAGGATGTATAGTAAAATACCAGTTGAGGTAAAGCCTACCCCCATAGCTGCCAAACTCACATATGCCAATGCTTTTGACTCTGATTTTTGCTTGCTGTTGAGGGAAAGAAGATGTGCCACTCTTGCTAATATGCAAGCTGCAGCCCTAGAAGTGGAGTCAAATATTATGGCAGCAAACAAGCTAAATAGTCAAACTGACAGAAGAAGGCAGAGAGGCGAGGCTTCTTCTTCCTCGGCCTCAACCTTAGAACCTAAATTAGATAAAATGACCAAGATGATAGAGTCATTGGCTGTTGAAATTTCTAAGCTAAAAGTTGAGCAGAATTCAGGGAAGGCAAGGCAACAAAACACATTTGCTCCAAGAAATCAGAATCCTTTCAGAAGAGCAAATGAGCAATTGCAAATAATGCAGAGGGATGAAGAAACAAAAGAAGATCATAAAGTTAAAGCACCGTTTCAAAATATAGTCATGGAGGGCGAACAATTTCAAGAAGATGAGGATGAAATTCACTGCATGGAAGATAAAGGCAGTGCTGCATTTTTGACATTAAATGAATATAAAGAATCATTGTTACAAGAGAAAAATTGTCAGGAGTGGGACATAAGAGCTTTTATACAAGTTGGCGACCAGCAGAGATATAACCTCAGGTCCAATGTAAAGAATATCAAAGAAAATCCTGCTTGGAAAGCTATTGTCCAAACAGAATCCCAGAATAGCAAGCAGAGAAGACCAGCAGCTGATTCAGTCATCCTCAAAGCTCCAGTTCAAGAGGTAAAAAGTTTTGATAAGCCATCCTCTTCTTTCAGCTTTGAGTCAGAGGTTCAGAAATTGGAAATATCTATGCCTCTGGTTGATTTGATGAAGAGTGAGTTATTTAGAAAGCCTATCCTTGAGGCCCTTGATCTAGAAACCAAACAAACCTCCATTGACTCAGTCAATTTGCAAGACGACAAGCCTACTGTTGTGAATAGCCCCATGATTCAACATGCTGATAGTAGTTCTCGATATTTCTATGTTTCATTGACTATCCATGATAAAATCCTCCACAATTGTCTGCTAGACACAGGGGCCAGCCACAATTTTATGCCTAAAACTGTCATGGAAGAGTTGGGCCTTGATATCACTAGACCCTATCATGATTTATTTTATTTTGATTCAAGGAAGGTGAAATGTCTTGGATTAATTAAGGATCTAGCCATTACCCTTACCCAATTGCCTATGAAGAGTATGATGATGGATATTGTGGTGGCAGATGTCCCTCCTAAGTTTGGCATGTTGTTGTCTAGAGGATGGATTAAGAGTTTAGGCGAGGACATTACAGAATGATCTATCTTATGCCACTGTCCCAGTTTTTGGAGGAGAAAGCAGGAGATTATACAGAGAAGCACAACTGGCATATATTATTAGTGATGAAAATAATCCTACAAATCATCCCATATATGCAGTGTACATTGATTTTGGAGCATGTATTCTCCAAATAGATGAATCTCAAAAGGCCTTGATGCAAATCGGGAAACCAATTGTTCAGGCCGAGCAAGAGCAAGGAAGTCAAATTTGGGAGACATGTACCAAGGAGACTGCAGGAGTGGGGGTAGTGCTAGTATGTCCTCAACATGAAATCATTCAGCTGTCATTTAAGATGGTTTTTCAAGTGACCAACAATATCGCAGAATATGAGGCACTGCTGTTGGGCCTTAATGTAACAAAATGCAGAGGAATCAAGAATATGAAGGTGATTGGAGATGCTGATATGATAATCCAGCAAGTAAATAAAACATTTCAAGCAAAGCACCCAAGGCTGAAAGCATACAGAGATGAGGTATGGAGAATTAGAGATTCTTTTGATTCTTTCTGCATTTCATATATTCCTAGAGCCCAAAATCAGCTTGTTGATTCCCTTGTTGTATTTGCTAGTCTATTTGTCCCTCCAATGCCTCCCAGACTAATCTATGAATTGGAAATAAAGCATAGACCATCCTTGCCTGACAATGTCCTGCATTGGAAAGTTTTTGATGATGATGAGGAGTTGAATAGGTTCTTGCAAGTCATTGATGAATTTTCTAAAATGCAAATTGACCAAGAAAATGAAGCCTTGGAAGAAAACCCCCAGTCCCAACTCAGAAATAAAATTGGTAAAGACAACATAGTCCAGCTTCCTAGTAATCATATTCCCAAAGGTCTAATTCCTCTTGAAACACTGTTTGACCAAAATGATGTGCCGTACAAGGCTGCTCAAAAAGAAGATCAATCTACAGTTTGTAAGCATGATATAGGAAGTCCAAGTCAGCCTAGGTATGTGAATTTGTCCCCTCGTTTGTCAGCTGACCAAAGTTCTAAATACTGCAAATTAATGAGGCAATTTGCTGATGTGTTTGCCTGGGAATATAGTGATCTGAAAACGTATGATAAAAGCATAATTCAGCACAAAATACCTCTGGAGAAAGATGCAATACCTTTCAAACAGAAACTGAGACCAATAAATCCCATGCTTCTTCCATTAATTGAAAAAGAAATTAAAAAATTGTTGGCTGCCAAGATCATAGTGCCTCTCAGGTATTCTAAATGGGTAGCTAATTTAGTGGCGGTAAGGAAGATGAATGGAGAAATCAGATTGTGCGTTGATTTTAGAAATTTGAAAAGATACTCAAAAAAAGACAATTATCCTTTGCCAAAGATGGAGCATTTACTGCAAAAGGTCCCAGGAGCTAAATTCATGTCTTTTATAGACGGATTTTCAGGCTTTAATCAGATTGTTGTGCACCCAGATGATCAAGAAAAGACTACATTTACCACTCCTTGGGGTACTTTTATGTATGCCAAAATGCCATTCGGATTGATGAATGCTGGAGCCACTTTTCAAAGGGATATGGATATAGCGTTTGTGGGAGAGAAGGACAAATTTGTCCTCATTTATCTTGATGATATAATTGTTTATTCCAACAGCCATCATGATCATTTGAAGCATTTAAAAAAGGTGTTTTTGAAGTGTAGGAGGTTTGGAATTTCAATCAATCTGAAGAAATCACAATTTTCCTTGCATGAAGGCAAGTTGTTAGGACATATTGTGTCTGCTGCAGGTGTTCAAATTGACCCAGAAAGAGTCAAGGCAATTCAAACTTTGACTGTACCAAGATCAAAGAAAGATATTCAATCTTTTATGGGCAAAATTAACTTTGTAAGGAGGTTCATTCCTAATTTTGCTGAGCTGGTAAAGCATGTTACCTCCATGTTGAGAAAAGGAGCAGAGGTAAAATGGACTAAAACAGCAAGAAAATCTTTTGAGTCCATCAAGAAGGCTATTATGGAAGCTCCCACATTAATAAGTCCTGACTATATTAAGGAGTTTCACCTGTTTTCATTTGCCTCTGAGGATACCATTGCAGCCGTTCTGTTGCAGCGAGATGAAGAAGGTTTAGAGCACCCAGTGGCATTTTTCAGCAAGAATTTGAGGGATGCTGAACTAAGGTATGAAATTATAGAGAAATTGACGTATGCTCTTATTAAATCCTTACAGGCTTTCATAGTTTATATCTTGCATTCAAAGATAATTGCGTATGTGCCTTCGGCTGCAATTAAATACGTCGTAACGCAACCTGATGCTGATGGAAGAAGGGATAAGTGGATTGAAAAAATGATTGAGTTTAACATAGACTTGAGGCCCACCAAGCTGGTAAGAGGTCAGGGGCTTGCCAAGTTGTTGGCTGAAGAAAATTGCAAACATTTAGACATTGATCTCCTGGGCACGATTGCAGAATATGGTCAAGTACAACAAGAGCAAAGCGCAGCTGAAACAAAGAAAAACAGTCAGTGACCGAGAATCTAGCTTTATGTAATTGGTATGCTGCAATAATTAGTTTTTTGTTGAAGCTAGAAATCCCTTCGGGCTTAAGCACAAGTCAAGCTAGAACGTTAAAACTCAGGGCAGCAAAATATTGCATCAATAATACCCTGCTCTACTGGAGGGATCCATCTTGAATATTTTTAAGGTGTCTAGACAAAGAACAATCAAAAGAAGTTATGCAGCAATTTCATTCCAGCATGTGTGGAGGGCACCACTATTTGAAGACTATAGCCCAAAAAATTCTTAGAGCTGGGTACTACTGGCCCACTTTGTTTTCTGATGTATTTGTTTTTGTTAAGTCTTGTGACAGGTGTCAAAGATTTGAAGGAAAGCAGCAGCTGAAGTCATTGCCTCTAAAATTGATAATTGCAAAAGGACCTTTTCAGCAGTGGGGCTTGGATTTTATTGGAGAGATTAATCCACATTCCAGTGGTCAGCACAGTTGGATATTAGTAGCCATAGATTACTTCACTAAGTGGATTGAAGCAGTCCCTACAAGGAAGGCTGATCACAATGTGGTCATGAAGTTTTTAACAGAAAATATCTTCACCAGATTTGGATGTCCACATAAACTAATCACAGATAATGTTGCAGCCTTTAGGGCCAAGGAGTTGGTGGAAATGTGTGACTCAATGGGTATCAAAGTAGTTCATTCCACCTCTTATTATCCACAAGGAAATGGTCTAGCAGAATCCTCTAATAAAATCCTGATCAGGATAATTAAAAAACTATTAGAGGACAATAAAAGGAATTGGGATTCAAAGCTCAAGTACGCATTGTGGGCTGATAGAGTGACCGTCAAGAGAACCACAGGGAGATCTCCATTCAAACTGGTACATGGCACTGAGGTTGTATTCCCAATTCAGCTTACTCTCCCTGTGGCAAAATTTCTTCAAGAAGAACAGAATGAAGAAGAAGATATGGCAAACAGAATCACTGATTTAATAGAGTTGCAACAGATTAGAGAACAACTGGTTGAAAAGGCCACAACACATTAGAGAAGCATCAAGGAAGCCTTTGATAAAAAGGAAAAAAGAAATAATTTTCAAATTGGTGACTTGGTGCTGAAATGGGATGCATTGAAGGAAAAGAAAGGCAATTATGGGAAATTTGATGCTTTCTGGACAGGGCCTTTCATCATTTCATAGATTCAAGGGAACAACACCTTCATGCTGCAAAGTATGGGAGGTGAAACAATTTTTGATGGCCCAGTTAATGAGTGGTTTTTGAAATATTATGTTGTTTAAGGTCTTTGGCCTTAAAGGCTGTAAATATTTTGTTTTTATTCAGTTTTTTGTTGTATGCTTAGTTGACTCCATGCCCAATGGACACTAGGCAAGTGTTTTTAAGTTCGTTTTGTACGAAGGCATTGGTCTGCAGTTTCTTGAGACCTCACAGGGAGGATCTCATCCCCAGAAGGAGCCAGTGTTAGCTCTGCTACATACTTCAACCTTTGGGAGGATCAAATATCAGCTTGGTCACGTGTTTATGCTCAGAAAAGATAGATCGCAACAGTCTTCTCTTCCTTTTACTTCATGCCCATTATACTCTTAAAATAATCCCGCTATTTCCGTTTTCTTCCCTTTGCGATGTGATCTGATCACTATTGCATATCGCATCTATTTGTGTGTTTTTGGTTCTGCCCTTTGTCTCCCTCCGCGTTGCAATTTTGCGATGCGATGTAGCATTGTGATGCGATGTGATATAATCGCTATCGCAAATCACATCCATCTATGTCTTAAAGTTTCACCATGTCTTCTGCCAATTGCGATTTTGTGATGCAATCTGATCGCAAATCGCAAATTGCCCAATCCGACAGTTGTATCAAGGCTTTCCCCTTATGTCTTATGCCGATGCGATATTAGGTGCTAGACCTGATATGACTCACTATTCCTTTGTATAAAATCTCATGTCCACTCGTCTACCTCCGATAGTATATTTGCCATATTTCATAGCTTTCACCGCAAGAAAATCTCCGTCGTCCATCTTCACCATCCAACAGTTAATAGCTATAACCGGCCCATCACCCATTTTCAATGCCATATTTGTATTTTAGAAGCCCTATGCGCCCAGAAAAGGAAAACTTCTGTGATCCAATTACTCTCTACAGTTAATACTTTAGCTTCCACATTCAAGAGCAGAATGGCCGAAGGACAAAAGGACCAGCGTCGAGCAGATCAACACATTTATCAGTTATGGAACTCCACTCAACCTGCTCGAGAAGTAAAACAGAACAACAGAAGGCCATCTTCAACTATTAAAACAATTAGAATGATTCAGAAAACCCACATCAAGTTATAAATGTGGTTGGTGATCCATTAAGACACCTCCACACATACCCTAGCAGAGATTTTTTGTAAACAAACTGTATATACTAAGAACAACGATGTAATCAGGTGATGAGTGTTAGAGGAGAGTTAGTATGTTGTAAGGTTCAACTTCTGGAGACTGTAACTGTTATGCAACCTGCAACATCTGGTCTTCATTTTCAACTAATACAAGCTTCGTTTGCTGTCATTTTCTCACTTTCCACTTCTTCTTCTTGTCCCGAGCTGTGCTTGTTTTGCAGTTGTTGATGCGCTGTTGGTTTTAGCAGTAGAGGGGTTGTCATCCCACCTCTATGTTAGAATTTAACTGTTTCACTTAAGTTGCTTGCAGGTTTCTATTGCTTTAATACATAGAGAGTTTTCATCCTGTCTGTGTATTAAATATTAGATTTACAGACCTTTAAACTGGTTGCAGCCAGCCATTGCAGGGTCCTGTGCATCTGCTGGTGTGGTTAGTCTTCTCCATTATCACCTTTTCCTTAAACTGTGAGTAATTGGTGGTTGAAATCCTTGTAGTCTGGGAGTGTTCACCCATGTCTGGGGTCAATCATAATAGGAGTGGTTATCTGGCTTGAGTATGCAACATTTCTTTTATTCATCCACCATTTATCCAACATTTTGTTGAATTTGTAATGTTCCCGAGCGTCACTGATATACAACCTAGGTGAGTTTCTTGGGGTGATAATAGGCCCTATGATGGAGCATCTTGCTGTCTTCCTCACAAATCTGTGTTGGCTGTTCTGCTTCTCATATTTTTACTAATACTCTTTGACCTATTTTGATAGTCTTTGACCTGTTATATCTTTATTCACCTTCCTTTATCGACATTGACTATGGTAAATATTGAAATTTACTTTTTTACCAAGGCAAATTACAAAATCTCTATCATGTCTATCCACCAATCTTCCTTTGGTATTTTGGTCCTTTGAAGTTTCCTGAAGATTTCATCATCCTCAGTGTATTTGAGAAAATTAGGCTGAACTGGAAACAAATGTTTTATCTCATGTTCAACATAGAAAAGGTTCTCTAGACTGTCATAGAGAACTTTACCTGTTGGTAATGCCTTTGGTGCAGATGCACTAGCTGATGAACTAGCCTAGTTATCTGCATATTTAGCCAACTTGTCCACATATTATTCATGTCTCATCAATTTATCATTAATTACTAAAGGACTGGGAAGCCCTTGGCTCTGCAAAATACCAAATTTCTCCGTGAAAACATTAATCTCTTCTTGCATGTTTTGGCATTTCCTTTCTAAATTCTGCATCAGAGACCTTTTGGTCAATACTTTCTTGACTTCTAAAATAGTCCCAGTTCTGTCTTCAATACTCAGCTCTTCTAGCTGGTACTTATTTTTGTTATTCAACAAATTTATTAGCCTAATGGCTTCCTCAGGCTTCCTTCCTAATTCTTCCTTGGTTTTCTGAATTTCTTCAGGAGCCACTTTTACCAGATCAATCTGCCCAAAAATTATTTGTATGGATGACCAAGCATCATTTATTGACTGAGTGATGTTGGTCCAAAGAATTTTTCTAATGTCTGTTAGGGGATTTTCAAGAGTGATATCTTTTTCCAATGTTTTTCCATGGTGTGCCAAGCCTTTATTCTTCCTTACCTCTTCAGCAAAATTGATTTTGGAGACATCATGTTTCTGTTCTAAAGTAACAAATTTTTCCTCTACCTTTTGCAATTCAAAGACTTGGAGTTTCATCTCCTCCATGGACTTGATCAACTCCTTAGTACTCAAACCTGAAGATCCTATTGGTGTTGTTCCTATGCTTTTACTTGTAATTGCTTCAGTTGTGACCAAAGGGACATTCGATGCCAGAGCTATTGCAGGTGTTGAAGGGACTGCTGTTGAGCCCATTGGTATCACATTTTGAGGTTGAGAGGTCAACTCACTTTCCCTGCTTTTCAATGACTTTTCTAATTCTTGTTTAGTCTTCTTCAATTGCTCATTTAGTTTTAGGACTAAGTCCATAAGTTCTTCTTCAGACTTCTTTTGGATAACTTCAGTATTTTGTAGATTCCTTGATGGAGATAACTTTAACTACTTTCTCAAGGCAGATATGTCTTCATCTTTCTTCTTAATCAAGGCCTCTGCAGCTTTCACATCTTTTGGGTTATGGCCTAATCCAATAACCAAATCCTCCAATGATTTAATCCTATTATCTTTAGCCCGTGAGGAGGCTCTTTCCAGCTGTAATTGAGTAGTTGTATTATTCAAAGAATTTTCTAATCTTTAGACCATCATAGCCTTGTTGGTTAATGTAGAATACACCATTTCTCCTGTCTGCTTGTGTAGTTCAATCTGATCTAAGCGGTGAATGTCCTTGGCCACGACCTAAAAATCAATTTTGAGGTAGTCTACTATTGACTAAGGTTGTTGTACTTTAGGCTTGAAGAAGTTCATCTGCATCTTACCTTCTTTGATGTCATAGGCTGACATCAACCTAGTTTGATTTGTGGGGTTCATTTTCAAATACTGATTGTAGACTTGGGCCCTTAATGGTTCATTTTTAGCCTTTATTTATTTGAATTTCTTTTTAATATCTATGTTATCATTTCCTAGAGGCCTGAAGGATGACACTTCAACACTTTGTTGCCTTTCTAGTACCTGTCTCTGTGAGCTGGAAGGTGTCCCACCTGCTAGGAAAGTATGTTGGCTGTCTGCACCTTCTTTTCTTTGACTTTCTGTAGTTTCTTCAAAAAATTCCTCTTCTGAATGAGGATTTAGCCTATGCATCTTAGCACTAGGATGGTCTGATGGGCCACTAGCAGGGGTAGCTACTTCCGTATCTCTCTTTTTGTTCCTTTCCTCACTCAGAGGAGTCTACAAAATTGGGGGCTCTCCAATATTGACTTGAGTTGGGTGGGCCTGTGTTTGAGCCTGCTCCTGAGAGGTTTGAGGCTGTTTAGACATGGCTGAGTGTTCTGTTGCTTGATTGTTGGTCTCTTTTTCTCTTCCCTATGATGACTCTACAATTGGTGCACTGGTCTCTTGTGAGTGCCTTTGTGAGGTATCAGTTGTTGAGGCACTAGTCCCTGATGCTGGCTTCTAAGAAGTCTCACATTGTACCTATCCAAAAGAATCTAGGTCAAATGTCTTTTCAAGATCCTTCATTACTTTTTCTATGTTGACCTGCTCACTATATGTTTCTACTAGTGTCCCTTCCCTCCATTCATCCATGTTAGCAAATTGCTCAATATATGGAATTCTGTGATGCAAGTATGGTGATAGTCTATTTTTCATTATTCTATCACAGATGAAACTATGGGGGTCATATGGCATCCAGCTAAAACTTTTTTTTAATGTCAGATGGTCTTCTAGAGTTTTCTCTGCTGCTTTCCATGCTTCCCTAATGTTGTAGACAAAAGGGCCTAAGTGATCCTTGATCCTTAGTTGTGCCTTCTTCTTAGCCTTAGTAAAATTAATCAAATCTGAGTTTATTATCTGTCTATAATACTCTAATGCAAATAGTCTCATTAGAACATATCTAAGTAGCTTGAATGGGGAAAGCTCACACCCATATACCCTGATCTCTATGTGATTCTGGTATAAATACCAGTCACCCACTCTGTACTGTTTGGAGAGTTGAAGAATCCTTTTGATATCATCAATAATCCTAGGAGGGGAAATCCCTGTCAGCAAGGTAGTCACTGGGTGGACAAACTAATCAATGAACTCAATATATGAATAAGGGCAAGCAAAAGGTCTATGGAAGATGGAAGTCCAAAGGATGATAGACCTTGGATTACCCTTAGTATCAAGTTTCTTGACAGAAAATGGGAATTTTCCAGCTTAATTATAGAGGATGAGGTGATATATGAAGGTGGAATACTTGAAAACCCTTTCATTCTCCAGTCTCATGAACTGGTCATGAATTTTCTCAGCAATAAATGAGGCATAATCATACTTGACAGTAGGGGGTTGTCCAAGGGTAAAGATAGACATAAACACTAGGGTCAACTCATCTACATACTCACTAGTGTTGAATCCCATGACTGCAGATATCGTATCAACTATGATTTTACCCATATTTGTGAGGAAAACTAACCCATAAACAGGGGGATCTGTAGTCTGATATTCTTTAGTTATGAAAGTTTGGCAGAGGTGATTGAGTTCAGATTGGGACATTTTAGTTGATTTTTCAAGTAAATTCCCAATGGAAATTGGAGTGAGGGCTTGACTGGGGTGAAATTGCAGCATCTCATTGATTGAATTTGCAGTTATTGTAAAAAGGACTATTTGGTTGGGAGACATCACTGCTCTAAGGTTAGGGTCATAATTTGCATGGCACTGATGGATTATTTTAGGGAAAACATGCTCAAAGGGGAGAAGGTACATTGGGAGGTTGGATTCTCACAATCCCAGGATATCATTACCATTCAAGTGATTGTCTCGGCATTGACAGAAGACTTTTAGATGGTCTTTATCAGTGCTTAAGTCTTTTATTTGGAAATCCTTATCTGCTAGAGGCATATAGTATAAATCACGATGAGGGGTGGTGATGGGTGCAACGTTCAGGGCTACTGAGGTTTCCACTCTGGTTCTTGTGGATTTAGAAAGGAAACTGTTATGAAACCAGCTGAAGAAAAAGATATAAAAGATAGATCAACGCCTTAGAATTCAGCCTCTTCGAGGGGGCAACCTCCTTTACATTACATAAATGAACAATTCTTGGATGATACAAATGAAAAGACCTCCTTTCTATATATAGGAGTCTAAGGGGTCATAACATAATCAGAGCCGACATAACAATAATAATGTAAGGGCACAATAATAACAATAGTGGGCTTCTCTGGGACACAATAGTAACAATATGGGCACTACGTGGGTACATCAAAATAATAAGTGGGTTGTACTAATAACAATAAGGGGTTACACTAGTAGTATAGGGGCCTAACATTCCCCTCTCCTTCAAAAAGCGTTGTCCTCAATGCTTGAGTAGTTCTTGATGCTTCTGTATAAACTGCTTGTCCTCCCATGTGGAATCTTCAGTGGGTAAGTTCTTCCACTTGATGAGATACTCTAAAGTTGATCGATTTCATAATTGTTGGGTTCTTTTTTCTATGACTGCTCCAGGTTCCAATATGATTTTTCTTTCCTCTTCAATGTCTGGGAATATTGTTTGAATTGGGATCTTTTGCAACTTTTGAATAAGTGGCCATACTTATTCGTCCTTCTTCCATTCATCCTTTGCTTCGTTTATCCAGTCTGGTTGAATAATAGAAATAGCAGAAAACAATGCTTCCACATCCTCATCCTTGAAGAGTCTTCCCATTCGGTAAGGTCACCATTTTTTAAGAACATGTAGTATTGCCAACATTTCATTTGATTTTGCACCAAAGTGGCGTTATCCTTTAAACGTTGGAGAACTTTTTGTTGATGCTCAATGTGATCTTCCACTTCTTGAACCTTTTTCTTCTTGATATGTCTTTCTATCTCTAGAGTTTGAGGAGTGGTAATTTCTTCCAATCCTTTACAAGATATGGTCGGATTCATTTCTTGATGCTCGATGTGATATTTCACTTCTGGAACATTTTTCTTCTTGATATGTCCTTCTATCTTGATAGTTTGAGGAGTGGTAATTTCGACTAATGAATTACAAGATATGGTTGGATTTATTTCTTCTTTCTTGATGTGATCTTTCACTTCTTGCACCTTTTTCTTCTTGATATGTCCTTCTATCTTGAGAGTTTGAGGAGTGGTAATTCTTGCCAATGCTTTACAAGATATGGTCTGATTCATTTCTTCTTTCTTTGGGGTGGGGTCCTGGTGTATATCCTCTTCTTTTGATGTTTCTTGATCCTTTTCTTCCTCCTCTTCATATCCTATGTAAAATAATTTATTCTCAGCACACTTATGACCTTTAATGCATTTGCTATCACAATTGTAACAAACCCCTTTTTCTCTTTTTTCTTCCAATTGTTGTGGTGTAACCCTTGTAGGTTGTGGAAGGCTAGGAGAAACAACACTTCCATCTTGATAGATGTGAGAGGTATGCTTCCTAGTTTCTATCATTTTGCGTTCCACTATGTCACAAAGCCCTTTTTCTCTATCCAATTGTTGTGGTGTTGCTCTAAAGAAGGTGTTGATCTTTGTATTTTCATAATGTGCTATCATTTTCTCTGTGAAAATTGACCATGTAACAAGTTGTTTACGAGAAAAAAGCCCTTCATACCATAAAAATTGATCTAGTTCTAAATATGAAGATGCAATACATACCTTTTGTAATAGTGGTATACCATGTAGATCAAAATATTGCTCCATCTGAAGTATCCAATTTACCAGATCCTTGCCATCAAACTTCCTCATCTTGTTTTTTCTTGATTTTAGGAGCTTGATCTTGAAACAACTGTAACTATGTACTTTTGGATCTTTAAGTTCTAGCATTGCAACCTGTAGTAGCCCTCTATGTCCTCTTTCCAATGCCACCAGTCTGATCCAAATTTGATTCTCGAAGGAAGATTTATTCAAAGTCTCCCACAGTGAATTGATTATAGACTAGTTCAGTAGAGCGAACTTGTACAACGTGCCACGAGTCACTATTTTGACCTTTGGCTCTGAACAATATCTAAAAGAAACTAAAGTCTATCCTCTTTATGTAACTTCTTATGAAATTTCAATCTGATACTCAGAGAGAAAGTTATGACAATTGTCCCCAGGTCACCTATTTGGAATGTAATTCAGGAGTTTGCAAAAAGACCAACTTCCTTAGTACATATCTCCTCCAATATAATGCAAAAAGCTCTGAAATTTAGATCCGAGGTTCAACACGACTTCTTCTCAAATGGGTTTTTTTTGTAGCTTCTGAAATGTTGTAGAAAACAATTTATAGCGAAAATTCCACGATGACCTATTTGGAGCAGCGAAACCCTAGAATCCAAAGCTCTGATACCAAATGTTATGAAACCAGCTCAAGAAAAATATAGAAAAGATAGATCAACGCCTTAGAATTCAGCCTCTTCGAGGGGGAAACCTCCTTTACATTACATAAATGAACAATTCTTGGATGATACAATGAAAATACCTCCTTTCTATATATAGGAGTCTAAGGGGTCATAACATAATCAAAGCCGACATAACAATAATAATGTAAAGGCACAATAATAACAATAGTGGGCTATTATGGGACACAATAGTAACAATATGGGCACTATGTGGGTACATCAATATAATAAGTGGGTTGTACTAATAACAATAAGGGGTTACACTAGTAGTATAGGGGTCGAACAGAAACTGAGGTTTTCTTTGTAAAATTGGTAAAACAGAGGGTCTATGGGACTTGAATTACAAAAGTAATAACATAATTATGGTGAATTTTCACCTCTTCAATTAATTTGCAGTGGAAAACAAGTATTTGCAAGTTTTCTTGTCGTGAAATTGGTAAATACCTGCTTTTGGGGGACGAGCAATGGAATGCAGGTACTAAGTGTGACTGGATGGCTCTGGGCGGCTTCTACTGCAAAGTTTGAAGTTGATTGGTGACTGAAAGCTCAAGTTGGTTGACCTCGATGTTTTGTTTGCATGGATGTACAGGTTCGCAGAATAAAATGATGAAAATGATTTGTTTTTTTCTATATACAAAGTCAAGGATTGGTGGGTTTCGGGATTTGGACAAGTGACGTCAATGGGCAAACGACATGATGTTTTTTCATTTAGTTTGGAGGCGGTAAGAGGTTTATATCGCACTTCTTATGGAGAGGGGGCAATATTTGGCATCGAGTCAGTGATTCCATAGAATGAATGACGTGTGGCGGAGGTACTGTACACAAAACCACTTTGTGATCGCATGCTAATGTGCGGTTGCAAAGGGTCATGTGATATGCACAATAGCTGTCGGATCTCAGATACTTGATCGAACAACTGTTGGGGATGCGAAGTGACGAGAGTTTAGCGAGGGCGAGCCTGATATAATTAAGAGTTTTTAATCATATCGCGGGTGTCGGGATTGGTCAGGAAGGTTATTAATTAACCGTGAGGGTTAATTAATTCCTTTTTAATGTGGTGGGGTGTCAGGTTCTTAATTAGTTACTGATTAACTAATTAATCCCCATTATTAATGTTTTATGGTTATATTTTAACCAAAGGGGTGGGATATATAATATTTCAAGTTTTTTTACATAGTTAGTGTAATACGAGAATGAGTAGATTTTATAGGGGAAATATATGTTAATAAGTTAATAGTTAATATGACATTGAATGGAAATAGTGCTAAGTGTATAACATTTTCATGTCTACATTGAAACTTAGGCTAAGTGAATAATAAGGGTCTTTATGTAAAATACTTCCATTTCCCTAAGTAAAATAGGATTTTACTTAGGAAATACTTATCAAGGGAATGAATGATTTAAGAAGGGATATGATTATTGATGAATGGGCTTAAGTACTTAGGCTTTATAAATTATTGGGCCAAGGGTCCGGTCCCTCCAAAAGTCAAAGAAATGCTCTGAACCCCTCTAATTTAATAAATGCCTTGGCACTTAGGGGAAATTAGTGAAAATTTAGGGGAAATGAGTAATGGAGTTAATTATTTTTACTTTTCTTGCTTGGTATATCATTCATGTGCTATATGTCGTTGCTTTGTGATAAAAGTAAAATATTTACACATTTGAACTCATCATTCATCATATGTTATTCTACAACCATCATCTACCTACCCTACCTTCTTAACCTAGCATTTTTACTTCTTTATTAGGGTGCACTTAGACTGGCAAACCCTTATCAAACTTTCTTTTCTTTTACATGGAAATGCCTATCTAAGTCTACACTTATTACATCCAAGGGCTCAGATTAAACTGTTGAGCTCCTTTTTCACTCTACCTATCTACTTATCTGCCAAGATTAAACTATTTGGTCAGATCTTTATTCTCTATTTCTACAACATGAAATTGAAAATATGAACTAGTCAAGCTTAAACTATTTGACTATTCATGAATTGTGACGTAGGTGACAAACTTCCCACAATTATTTATTATACAAAATTAAAAAAGTAGTGGCATTTAGACTTTCACACTTTCATGGTATTTTCTTTTTGGTGGGGTTCATTTTCTTTTCATTTTTTGACCATCTTTTATTTTTTTCACCCTTTGATTTTTCTTTTAAGGTATACCCTCTTTACATTTTTTAAATTTTTTATTTTTCACAAATATGGAAAACCTTTGCAACAAGCAAAGGTATGAACATATTACATAGCTCATCAAGTCAACCATGATATATGATACCTATTGGTATAGGGGCATAATAGGTTGATTAAGATCCTCATTGAAGATGCCCTCCAAAACCTCAGAATCCCTATAACATGGTCAGTCTTCAAAGACTTGCCAGTAGAGGATGACATTAAAGCCCTAACTTATGATGTCATTCCTACTGTCAGTGAAGAGGAGGCAAAACAGGAAGAGGAAGATACAGAGCAAGATAAGGATGAGATGGATGAAGAAGAAGCTAACACATTGGGACATGATGAAGCCGAAGAAGAATAGGGTGAAGAGAAGGAGGATGATGAAGAAACGGAGGAGGAAATTAAGGAGGAAACCGATACAGATGACCAAGATCCACAAGAGGAAGAAGACAGAAAAACAGAGAAGAAGGAGACAATAAAACATAAGGGAAATAACACAATGAGGACTCACCTAGGGTGGCTCTAGAGGCCACTGAGAGAGAGGCAGTAGCTGCCCTCATTGCTCTCAGCACCCCAATCAAGCAAAAAGGAAAAAGGAGGAGGCAAACCCCACTATATTTTAGAATAAGAAAGAGCACACGAATAAAATAGGGGAAGCCACAAAAATCAACAAAAATTCCTGTTGAGATTGAATATTCCCCTACACAAAAATAAAAAATGCCCTCCCCTAAGTCAACTATCACCTATGTAAGGAGGCTTAATACTAGATCAACTTCCTCAAAGGGAAAGGCAATCTTATAGGATCCACATTAAAACCTACAGGAAGCAAAAATAGTCCTACAGGATAATCTACTGAAATTGCAGGAGGCACAAAAATTGGAAAGCAAGGTAGGGGAGCAGCAAGAATCTAAAGAAGAAGGCCCAGAGGCAAAGAAACCCAGCCCCCAACCTAACTTGTACTCCTATTACCGGTTTATTGAAGGAGGTAGGGTAATACCTCAAACATTGTCCATCCCATTGTTCTTCAAACTTGAGAAGGAGAGGGCCAGAACCCACTGATGGATGCAGATCACCAAATCAAAGGGGGTGGAAGACATTGGGCACATGGAACAAAAACTCAAATAAATGGGCAAAGAGCTAAGTGGCTTAAGGGACAAAGAAGCCATAGTGAGAAGTCAACTTGAGAGAGAAAAGGCATGGCTGAGGGGACAACTGCAAGAAAGAGAGAACCAACTAGCATGTATGGCTAGCTTCCCCTTGGAGGCAATCTAATGTAGGATACCAACTAAATCCTATGCTCTTTACCCAAAAGAATAATGGTTACAGTTTCAGATTATGACACTAGCACAGAGGGGAACCATGCCATTTCAGGAAGATAGGAAATTTATTGATCTTTTTTTATCAAAGTACACTAGAGGATAGGGCCAATAAGGTTGAGTTTTATTTACAAAATATGACCCTCACAGACATGAATGTTTGGGACGCTAATACCAAGCTAGGAGACCTACAATTAATGGCTTTGGCTTCATGAATGAACCATGAGGAGTCAAGAGCTACAGAGATGAAAAGAATATTGGCCAGAGAGCAGATTGAACGTCTTTTGATCGGAGCTGAACAATCAAATCACATGGCCCTCATTAGTACCCATAATTTGATTGCAAATTACCCTCAACTAGCACCTAGATATCTTGCTACCCAAGAGCAAGCAATTTCACACTTTGAGCACATGTTTAGGCTTCTAGGAGATGATATTATACATGCTTGCCTAAGGAGATGGGACACACTGCCACACAACTTGAAGATAAGCGAATATCACTCCCCTCAAAGGTTGAGAGAGGCACTCAACAGGACACCTATGTATAAGAAATCTATGCAAAGGTTGAAGGTCAACTGGATAGGCCTAAAACTCAGTCCACCACCACTCTTAAGGATGCTAGAAGGGAGAAAATAAGAAGAAGAAAAGAGGCAGTTGGAAGAAGTAGAAAAGCAATTAGGGTTCTATGAACAAGAAGAGGAGACCACAGTAGAGGCATGGGATGTCAGAGAAGCTACCAGAGCCTTGAAGGATATGGATATTGACTAAGTTTCTCAGAGGATGAGCAACACTTTTAGTAGGAGGGTGATGATGAGCCTCATCATTGGGTAATTATATGGGCATTAATTCACCTCCTAGGTTAGTCAAACCAACTATTCTCATAACTTATTGCATACTTTTGATTATATTTTGTTTATGAGATGAGCTAGAGTTGGATATTTTTCTTTGTCATCTAATGTGCATTTAATGCACAATAAAATGATAAAAGAAAGGAATTTTGGCAAAGACCATGATCAAATATCAAATGGGACAAAGGAGAGGGATTAGTGGAGGTAAATCCTCCTCATTTACTACCCCTCCATTCGAATATTCCTCCATTAGCTCAGAGTGCAAATAGTGAAATCATGAGGACTAGAAGGCAGCTAAGCAAGTGAAAGACAAAGCACCAGTTTATCTCAAGTTTGGGAGCCAAGCCTCCCTAATTTTAAGGAAGTCGTTGGAGACTTCAGATGTATAAGTAGAGAGTCCTAGGACCTCAATAGGATTCAAATTTTTGACTGTAAAACTATACTCTATTTTCAATCTACAACATTTGTGACAATTTTTTATGTAATCCATTGATTTGATAATAAGAATGAGTTTTCTTTTGAGCCAGCACTGATTTAACTCGGAGGGATAAATCTCTTAGGTTAGGGCCCAACCCTAGCTGCCAAGGCTCCTCTTTATTTTACATGTATGCTAGTACAAATTCATAGTTTAATTGTTCATTTGCTTAGTAGTTGCATTTCCATTACAATAGTATAGAGTAGATTGGTTGTGTGATAGTTTGCTTCCATTTGTGCCTTCTTTCAAGTAGCATGTTAACAAGGAGAAAAAGTATCACCATAAGGTTGCCAGCAGGTGTCTCGGCCTCACTTCCTCCCTCTGGGACCATGACTTGAGGAAGGGACCCTTCAACAGCCCCAAAACACAGATTTCTAGTTCTTGCATGAGCTTTGGAGTTTATTGTCTTCGATTCAGTCTTTGGTTCATCTTGGAAGGAATATTTCATTGTCATATTTTTCCATCTCTATTTGTGCAATAAGATCTCACTCATGATTTCATTCCCTTCAACAAATTTCTTCATGCGTAATATAGGCAATTGATTCATGCTTTTCTAGTTTATGAAAATGTATCTTGTTGCATAGTTCTTGGAAGGCACACATGTTTTAAGCAAAGAAGGTACTTTAAGAGGAGACCTAGACTTCATCACTAACATTTGTTATATACATATTTGGGCACTGCAACCCCAATCACATATGTCCATAAACCAAGGGCTTCTAAGTCCCTAAAAGTGTTGTTTCATACCCTAAAGGAGCAAGGTTAGCTGATTACATCATCTCCCAGAAGTTCTCCCTGAAAAAATACTCAGAACTAGTCAAAACTAGACCACGCAGATTGCTCAGTGCTAAGGTTGTGATGCATCTCACCTGCCACATGCAAAAAGTGTGATGCATACTAAAAATCCCTTCTGTAGGGTGCGATGAGCGAGAGCAGACAAATGGCAAAAGCAGTTGGCTAGGTGGAAACCCAGAGAATCTTCTAGAAACTGCCTATTTGACACTTGCCTCTCTGAATTCGCTCAGGGATGAGTAAGAGATCATGAAATATCCAAGTGGAACCAGGAACTATCAGAGAGATGACACTAATCAAAATCCTAGAAGGTGAATCACCCACCTGCAAACATCTATATATGGATCCCTCATCTTAGAGATCCAAAGGCTGGAATTTTGTATTTTGGAAGGAAGTGTTGTTGGTTTCTCTGTGCAACATTATATTGTTGGGTGATCTAACCTTTTCATGAGGTAAAGAGGGCTTTCATGCTGGGAGGATGGCGCTAGTTCGGGCCAATGGGTTGTAATCCTCTTCTACTACTTTTATCAATAAAGTTGTTTGAGTTTTCCTCCATATTCTTGTATATTTCTGAATCTTGTATTGATATATGCATTTGTATGGTTAATATACATATGATCCTATATTGTTTATGGTTATAGATCTCTATGCTTTGATGGTATTATGCTGCTTTGACTCTACAGGTGTTCTTTGAAGCGGGACAAGTAAGAAGGTAGTGGTGAAGCTTTGTCAAAGGAGGGAGGAAACAAGCAAGGAGCCAAGCGAAAGACTGAGGTTGGTACTCTTTGCTTCTCTCTCATCTATCTCTCATAAAGGAAAACA
>APFE031486519.1:47430-75337 GCA_000404065.3 Pinus taeda
TAGAAGACAAAAAGGTGTTGCTGGTAAAGGTGGACACTTTGAAGAATACTGCAGATGCATTGACAAAATCTGTGAGCTCTGAGAAGTTCTCTTGTTGTGTAGAAACAATGGGCATTTCAGGGCTGGAAAAATGACTAAGCTCTCATGTGGCCCCCTGTGTAAAGAAAAAAACAAGTGGGAGATTGTTGGGTTGTGTTATATTCTTTCCACGACTAACCTACGTAGTGAACCGGGGGGGAGAGCCCCCCCTTCATTGCGCAGCGGGGGGGTCACAAGGGGCTCGGCAGCCCCCCGTATCTGGGGGGTTTGAGGGGGGCGGGTAGCCCCCCTCTACGGGGTTCGGGGCAGCGCCCCGAGAAAATTTTTTTTTGGACCCTATATTAGGTTGGGCGAACCTACCTATAGTTTTCGGTCCATGGTATTGGATGCTTCGGCATGTATAAATATGTATTGTAACAATGAAAGGAATATAATGAAAAATCAAGCTGGTAGTCTTGGTTTTGAGATCCAGTGGGAAATCTCTGTGTATATATGTTTTATCTGTTATGCTCTCGCATTTTTATTTTTTCCTGTGATTTAGAATTCGTATGCAGGTAATTTCTGTACAGGGTTAAAACCTACAGCAAGTACAAGCGTTGTCTATTGTATGTCAACCTCAAGTTTCTCAGGACGTAATGCAACAACCTCTTGTCTCCACAACTCAATCACAACCACCGATTAATGGATCCTTAACTAAAGTGACCCAAGCTCAAATAGGTACCATAACCCCTCATCTTGGTCAAACATCTAGTATTGGGAAACAACAAATGGTCTCACAACCATGGCTAGTGCAATATCAACAACCGCAATTCTAGCAAGCTTACTGAGGACCTGAGCAGCAAAGTTTTGTAGGTAATGGGCAGTCGTATATTCAAAACAGTTACAAACAATCATATCATAATGGTTACGCCCGTCAACCTTATCAAATTTACCAACATCAAATACATTATGCTGGTATGCAAAGACCCACAGCTCAAGTGATTCCATCTTATCCTGGGTATGTTTCACCAAACTTGAATCAATAGTTGCCCTTCATAGAAAATTTAGAGTTACCAGATATGAATTGGTTAACAAATGATCCAATTGCTTATGCCACTTGGTGGCTAGTGATTCCTCATAAACTTCTATCAGATATCCCTAAATTCAATGGAAATTCGGGTGAAGATCCATCGTATCACGTGATGACCTTTCATCTGTGGTGTTCGTCCAACACTCTCAATGATGATTTGATTAGGCTTCACCTTTTTTAGCGAACGTTAACTGGTTCGGCAGTGAAATGGTACATCGAACTGCCTAGAGCTTCATTCGATAACTTCAATAACCTCGCCACAACTTTTTCGACCCATTTTCAGTTACTAATAAGGTATGAAATAGGAACAGAGCTTCTTAGCAATTTTAAGCAGATGACAACCACTCACATATCTGATCATATTCATGAGTGGTGACACCATCGTCGAATGGTAAAAACATATGTTCATGATCAGCTGTTAGCTGAATGGTTTATTAAGTCACTGTTACCCTCTATTATAGAATATGTGGCCAAGGGAGGAGTTGTCACTGAAGATCAAGTCATTTCTCGTGTGCAATATCTAGACTTGATCTATACCCATTCTCACACGCTCTATGACAAAATCCCTGATGCTCCTAGACCAGAGGTTTCCATTCCTCCTCCTCCTAAATCAAAAAAAGGCTCTCATGCCGGCGATGGCATGATAGGTACGATCATCACGAAAACGACAAAGGCTACATCTAAGAAAGCCCGTACAGTTTCTAGTCAAAATGCAAATGAAGAAATTCTTGCCTCAGAGGTTAATGTTGTGTCGATCGACAAGGGCAAAGAACCAAAGCAACCAGGGGGCAAGAAGAAAGGGAAAAGCAAAAAGAAGAAACAAGATGATTCATCTCCTAAAAAATCTTCTGCAAACCCTTATGGGCAAAGGAAACCTCCTTTGGGATGTCACATATGTGATGAGGATCATTGGACGAAAGATTGTCCACATAAAGCCAAGATTAAGAAATTCTTCAAGAACTCAAAAACCTCAACGGTATGGACTGATCCATTTCCAAACCTAGAAAATAACCTGGTTACTTTCGATCTAGCTTCCCCATCCCAAGTGATTATGTTATCCATCTCGAAACAACAAAATGATGCTTTGATATCGACAAGGAATAAAGATTACGAGAATCCACAGCTGTTGAACAACAAGGCTATTGTTCAACCTAGTAGTTTGACAACAACTTCGATCGAAGTTGTGCCACCCATCATTCGTGAGCTAACGATAAATATGCCAAAGGGAGTAGTACACAAATCGACTTTTAATCCTCATGCCAGAGCAGCATAGAATTATAATATAGTGGAGGATCTGGCCCAATCGCCATCCACTATGTCGACACTTGAAGTACTACAAAATTGCCCCTCCCAGAAGCAGGCTCTATTATCAGCAATATGTGGAATTGACCCAACGGATTCCAATATTGTGGCCTTTAATCATAAAGGATATGAATCACAATTACTAGCTCAACTCACTTTCCTCATCCAAGTGAAATCCCTCAACAACATTGTTCATCGAACAATTATTGATGAGGGGGCATCTACATGCATTATGTCAATGAGTTGCTAGAAAACATTAGGCTCACCACCCTTTTGGCGATCGTCAATGACATTAGAAGCATTTGATGGATGAACATACACCCCGTATGGGATTTTAAGTAACTTGCAAGTTGAACTGGGTGGCAAAACAGTAGAAATTGACATCGAAGTTATCGATGGAAACCTCGATTACAATATCCTACTGGGAAGGCCCTGGATTTATGCTATGGCTGCAGTTGTGTCAAAATACTTTAGAAAGATTGCATTTCCTTTTCAAGGAGGAATTACAATCATTGATCAACAAACATTCCTCCCCAATAGTTCACAAGTTATGGGAAGCATTCCAATGATCCATGGAAGCTCTAATTCACTTCAAAATATCAGAGTAGGCCTCCTAAAAGACCCTACTTTAATGGTTACTTTTTCCCTACCTCCTCCGAGTAATCTCGCAAAAGTGGCCACAGTGGAAACCTGCAATATGATATCTTCTATATCTAAAAGATTCAAAATATTCCTGAACATTTTTTCAGCAGGGATCATCACCAAGTATTGCCCCCAAGCCCAATAGAAACATTGTGGCAATCAATTTTCTTGGCCTGGGGGGCAAACCCAAATCAACGCTTATCGAGTGTTTGGATAGATAGGTCTAAGGAATATGGTACCTCTTCGAATCCTTGGTTGCATGTACATTCTACAGATGAAGGAATCATTCAATCAATGATGATAGGGGAGGCATCATGGGAAGATTACCACCATTGTTCCCATCTTCTGGATTACCACGAAGATTATTCCAGTGACCTTAATCATTCTTTAATTTTTTATTTTCTATCAAATACTGTAAATACGGTGAATTCCGAGGACGGTTCCTATCCTGCGTCAACCTCATTAAAAAATGAAACAACTCCCTTTACAAATCGAGTCTTTCAAAGATCTCAAAGGTAAACCTTCATTCCAACCACCGTATTGAATGAAATGAAACTTGGGGGTCATGCACCTCTATTTGCATCACTATGCTGGGGGCATGCGAACTTATAACAAGCATAGTTTTTTGTTTCAAGCTTGTGTAAACACGAAACCGAACCATTGCAAAGTTTCGAATGGGGCAAGCTCCCTAAAAAATGAACCTATCGATGAGACATCCTTATTATATGACTGTCACAAGTAGTTTTACGCGAAGTTCAAGCTCGTTAAAAAATAAACCTAGCGATGAGCAAATGTTCCCCCAGAGTTTAAGCTCAGTAAAAAATGAATCCATCCTTCGGTAAATAACCATTGTGATCGCATAATTATCAGCTTTTGAGCCTTGGTCGTGTTCTTAACATCATCTCCACTCTTTTTAGCCGATCATACGCCTCCATTTGATTCTTTACCCCTTTTGAGGAACAATTGTGACGAGTGATTCTATTAGCCATCTTCTTTACACTGCCATGATTAAAAAGTTCCAAACCTTACTTGGAACCAGTTGTTATTCGAAAACAACACTCGTTCCTCAAAAAAAGAGTCTCCTTTAAGCTCTTTTCATTTGACTCGTAAAATATGAAAATATTGTCAATAAATTGGCCTCTCCAGCTCGTTAAAGTGATTGGAAGTGCCATCCCTCCTCTAGATTTTAATATTTTTGGACCTGAGGGATAATTACACAAAAATATCGAGTGCTTGTCTTGTTCAGCTCATTAAAACTATTGAAAAGTCATCCCTTTCGTATTGTTTTATACTTTTTCGGTCTTAATGGATTATATTACGAAAAAGGAATACTGGAGTTTCCTTTCTGTCTCTTTTCAGACTCTCTAAAATTGGAAAGGACCGAGTTATCTTTGTTGTTAAACTCGTTAAAACAATAGCGACAAACTTGTCCATGTAGACAAGAGCGAGTTTCACTGTCGCTAGGCTTGTTAAAACGTACTGATAGGTTTGCCAGAAGGGAAAATTATAGAACAAGAATATGTTATCCTCCTTAAGCTTGATAAAAATAAAGAGGTACTGGTCAGCAATGACTGGGGAAAATTGGGAAGAAAACTTGAAGAAACTTTATTGGTAGCAGGTCACTATTGAACATGGCACTTTCACTCCATCACCATGATTGAGTCGAGTTGGGTTATTCCGTTCACCAGTCATATCACCATTGGTCCTCCGTACCATCCATTTTTGGGGTTAACACTACCTGTCCATTTCAGTGTCTCCAATATGTTCAAGAGAATTTTCTCAGAGAATTCACCAACCTAGCTTATGTCTCATCCTCTGCAATACCTTCACACTTCATTCTTTCATGACCGCCACCCTGAACCTTGTATCATCATATCATTTTCACCTCCACAAAATCATTTGCTCCATTTCATTTTGTAGATGTGGGATTCATTAAGGCCCTCCTATGACAAGTCACTTCTTGTTGACATCAGCTCATTATCCAAGAAGTCGACTTAGGAACAACCCTTTTAGTACTTTGAAGCTTGCATGCCTCAATGGAAAGCTTCTCACTTTCGGCGACAGGTTTACATCATGACCTTAGACTGAAAGATTTTGCGTGGTGTTCAACATCGACTCATGTATTTTCACCAAGTGAATTGTACTACAGTACCTTGAGGGCCTTTATCATTATCGGTGATTCCTCTCATGCCCGTTAACAACTTACATCATTGGCTGGTAATCAGGCATTGTCTTTCCATGTCCGACGTCAGAACATCTTTCCACATGGATCGACCTGTACTTTGGTCGAATATTGAATGATTTTTGAAGACCCCAGATCTAGTTTCATCCATTCGGGCTGCAATATATTCAGGAAAATAAAGACATAAAATGTACATCATTGCTGCATAGATAATCATCCGAGCTAAGGGATGATGACTCTACCAGAATCACCAGTCTGCCACATAGATGGTTGTATGTCCTATGTACATGAAAATGAATTTATAAAGTTGAGCATGGGAATGCCCACCTTAGCTAGATCATGAAAATATTATCAAGATAATGTATTGTATTGTATCTTATTACAGGTTACCTTCAAGTTTGAAAAACCTCGGATCCTCATGATAAAGCATTTCACCTGACATTAGAAGATTTACGACCTCATACTTTAGGGGGCAACTGTTATAGACATATTTGGTCACTACAACGCAAATCACATATGTCCATAAACCAAGGACTTATAAGTCCCTAAAAGTGTTTTTTCATACCCTAAAGGAGCAAGTTCAACTGATTACATCATCTCCCAGAAGTTCTCCCTGAAAAACTACTCAGAACTGGTCAAAACTAGACCATATAGACTGCTCAATGCTAAGGGTGTGATGCATCTCACCTACCACATGCAAAAAGTGTGATGCATACTAAAAATCCCTTCTGTAGGGTGTGATGAGCGAGAGCAGAAAAATGGCAGAAGCAGTTGGCTAGGTGGAAATCCAAAGAATCTTCTAGAAACTGCCCATTTGACACTTGCCTCTCCAAATTCACCCAGGGATGAGTAAGAGATCATGAAATCTCCAAGTGGAACCGAGAACTATCAAGGAGATGACACTAATCAAAATCCCAGAAGCTGACTCACCCACCTACAAGCATCTATATATGGATCCCTCATCCTAGATATCCAGAGGCTGGAATTTTGTATTTTGTAAGGAAGTGCTATTGGTTTCTCTGTGCAACATTGTATTGTTGGGCGATCTAAGATTTTCATGAGGTGAAGAGGGCTTTCATGCTAGGAGGATGGCGCTGGGTTAGACCAATGGGTTGTAATCCTCTCTTCTACTACTTCTATCAATAAAGCTATTTGAGTTTTCCTCCATATTCTTGTATATTTCTAAATCTTGTATTGATATAAGTATTTGTATGGCTAATATACATCTAATCCTATATTTTTTATGGTTATAGATCTCTATGGTTTGATGGTATTATGTTTCTTTGACTCTACAGGTGTTATTTGAAGTGGGACAAGTAAGGAAGGAGTGGCGAAGCTTTGTCAAAGGAGGGAGGAAACAAGCAAGGAGCCAAGCGAAAGACTGACGTTGGTACTCTCTGCTTCTCTCTCATCTATCTCTCATAAAGGAAAACACAAGCAACTTTAGTTTGTTTGTTTCTAATATAGCTACCTGTCTTAGTGGGACTACTAGCTCTAAATGGACATTAGTTTTCCCGATAACAACAGCCACCTTCCATTTCATCCACCTTAGTCATCTCTTGTTCCACCATCACCCTCACTATTTTTTTTTATCATTTTTCATTGAAATTCCCCTACTTACATTGAGTGAATCTAGCCATCTCTTATCTTTGCTATTGACTCTTGAGTGCTCCTAGACTTTCTAACACACCATTCCACCCATCATACACCTTTCCCAATCTTCCCAACACCTCCAAAACCTCACAATTAACTCTCAGTTGTATCCTGTAGGTTTCCTGTAATTCCTACAGGATCATCCTGTAGGTTTCTAGTACATCCTATAGGTTTTCCTGAAACAACCTATTTTGAGGCCGAATTCACCTCCTAGCTTAGTAAAACCAACTATGCACATAATGTATTGCATACTTTTGATTATATTTTGTTTATGAGATGAGTTAGAGTTGGATATTTTGCATTGTGGTCTAATGTGCATTTAATGTAGAATTAAAGGAGAAAAGAAAGGAATTTCATCAAAGACCAAGGTCAAAACTATAATAGGACAAGGGAGAGGCATTATAGGAGGTAAATCCTCCTCATTTACAACCCCTCCATTCAAATATTCCTTCATCAGTGCAAAGTGCAAACAACCAAATCGTGAGGACTAGAAGGCAACCGAGCAAGTGAAAGACAAAGCACCAATTTATCTCGAGTTTGGGATCTGAGCCTCCCTAATTTTAAGGAAGACATTGGAGAATTTATATGTATAAGTAGAGAGGCCTAGGACCTCAGTAGGATTTGGATTTTTTATTGTAAAACTCTACTCTATTTTGGAGCTGCAAGACTTGTGACAATTCTTTTATGTAATCCATTGTTTTGGTAACAAGAATGAGTTTTTTTTTGATCCAACACTGAGTTAACTCAAAGGGTTGAAGCTCTTAGGTTAGGGCTCAACCCTAGCAGCTAAGGCTCCTCTTTATTTTACATGTATGCTAGTATAGATTCATATTTTAATTGTTCATTTTCTTAGTAGTTTCATTTCCATTACAACAATGTGGATTAGATTGGTTGTGTGATAGTTTGCTTCCATTTGTGCCTTCTTTCAAGTAGCAGGTTAACAAGGAGAAAAAGGATCACCATATGTCAACAGGTGTCTTGGGCTGACTTCCTCCCTCTGCAACCATGACTTGAGGAAGGGACCCTTTAGCAGCCCTAAAAACACAGATTTCTGGTTCTTGCATGAGCTTTGGAGTTTGTGGTCTTTGATTCAGTATTTGGTTCATTTTTCAAGGCAGATTTCATTGTCTTTTTTTTCCATCTCTATTTCTGAAATAAGATCTCACTCATGCTTTCATTCCCTTCAAAAACTTTCTTCATGCATAATATAGGCAATTGATTCATGCTTTTCTAGTTTATGAAAATGTATCTTGTTGCATAGTTCTTGGAAGACACACATGTTTTAAGAAAATCAGGTACTTCAGGAGGAGACCCAGACTTCATCATGAGCATCCACCTTCCATTTCATCCACCTTAGCCATCTCTTGTTCTGCCATCACCCTCACTAATTTTTTTTATCATTTTTCATTGAAATTTTCTTAGTTACATTGAGCGAATTTAGCCATCTCTTATCTTGGATATTGACTCCTGAATGCTCCTATACTTTCTAACACCCCATTCCACTCATCATATGCCTTTCCCAAGCTTCCCAACACATCCAACGCCTTACAATTAGCTCTCGGTTGTATCCTGTAGGTTTCCTATAATTCCTACAGGATCATCTTGTAGGTTTCTAGTACATCATGTAGGTTTTCCTTAAAAAACTTGTTTTGAGGCCAAATTGATGGGAAGCCTCTAGGAAGTCACACAAAGCCTCCTAGGACCCTTCTACACCATCCAACCACTCCATAAACCTTCTAGCCATCCTCCATCAACTTTCATTCACCTGTCACATCCACAAGACAATTAATTTGTATACTTGATTTTGCCTAAAAAAACAAAAAAAGTGAAAACATATTTAGTTTAGTTTTTTTCTTACACACTAGTATGGTTTGATGCTCTTTACTTCTACAACTTAGATAGTAGCATTTTTTTAGTGTTGATTTAGCAATTCTTCTTAGCACAGCTATTTAAATGGTTAATTAAGATATGGTATGGTTTAGCATTACATGTTGTTTTCTTCATTACTGCAGTAGAGTAGCTCTCTTAGAGTAGATTTTCTCTTCTTCCATCAAAGAATCAAGCTTCTTCTGACTATATAGAAGTTTGGCTTGGAATCACTAAGGTCTCTCACTGGACGAATAGTGGCAACAAGCAGGACCTTCACTTTTACTTGTGCATACAACACTATCACCTCCAAGTTTGTATGAACCCCAGGTTGATAAGTAAAGCTGGTAGCCCAGGAGTTGCATCATCTTTGTTACAATACTAGCGCTCATCTGTTGGACAAATATTTGTACAGAGAGGTACATGAAATTTTCTTCTACACCTTCCTGATTGAACTATACAAGTGGATAGCTAAATTGGCAAATGGGCAAGGAAAGTGGAGGCTTCATGGTCCAATAGTGTGGAATCCAGAGCTAGTGTGGAGGTTGGAAGCCTTTGAAGATAAGGTCATGTGTGTTTTTGACCATTGGCTTGATTGGGTTATAGGAGGATTTATTACAAACTTTGTGGTTGACACCTTAGTTAGTTACAACGAAGCAAAATGAAACTTCTTAAAAGGTCCGTGAGGTAAGTATCTAAGATATTTGAATACTTGGATTAAGATGTTGTTATGTGAGAAATGGGTTATGCCACTACCTTGATATTTGGAACTATGAGAAGTAGGAAGCTCTTCAAAGATAGGGGAAGAACAGGCCATCAATATATCCTATTGATTGGACCTCCTATGAGTGACGATCAAGGAGCAGCATAGGCTTCACCACAAAGTATTGTCCAGTTGATAAGACAAGTTTTTCCGTGGATATTGTCCATGCCACCTCCACCTTCACCCCCACAACATACACCTTCCCCCACACCACCACCACCACTGCCGCCGTTCAACATGTCGAATACAATGAATTTTCCCATTTTCAAGGACTTAGGAAGTGAGGATCCAGATTAGTTTTGGTTTGTTACAAAGGCTGTGTGGACAGCACAATAGATTACAGATGATAATATAAAGAAGGCACAATTGGTTACTGCTCTGCAGGATTACGCGCTAACATGGTACGTTAAGTACTACATTGATAATCTATTTGCATCATTAGCAGATACTTAGACTTCTTTAAACAAAGAATTCAGTAAGCCTATGTCTGAATCATAATCAGTAGTTGGATTCAAGGAAATCATAATGAGGGCCAGCAAGCCCTATGAATTAGATCAAATATTGAAGTGCCAGACCCATGAAGCTAACATGAATCTCACAGATAGTCAACACCATGAGTGGTTTGTAGCTTCGCTCCCACCCCACCTAAGGATTGCTTTATCGCAACAAAAGATAGGAACTCAGGCAGAAGCCTTGGAAACAACGATGAGGTTGCATGAAACACCCATTCAGGACACGTCTTTGGGAGTCCACCAAATTCACTCACAGTTACAGAACCTCTATTTGGAATTATAGATCTTGTAAAAAGAAAACGAGGCTAGGACAGAGGTGCAAAGAATTCTAGTGCCTCAAGTGTAAGAGTGAGACACATGATAATGATCATTGCCCTGTCTTCTCGAATTATATCTCCCAAGGGGGGAGCAATACCCCTGAGGCAAGAAGTTCCACCAAGACCAAGTATGGGGCCCATGCTATGGTGCACTATTTGTCAGGTGGCTAGAAACATGTAATGGAAAACTATCATTCGCTGCAAAAAATTTGTGTAGACATCACAACAATTGTTCTGCAACTTCTGCAAATCAATGGGGCACGATGAGCACCACTACCATAGCTCTAAACTAATTATGGATAGGATGCATACATATCGAATGCAAGCAGAAACTTAGCCTCTGGATCAAGGTGCTAGGGGAGCGCACAGAGGATATAAGGGGAGCATATGAGGCTGAGGAGAAGGAGAACCTGGTAGAGGTCGTGGACAGGTCATTTTCTATAATTGCATAACACCAGGGCACTACGCACAAGAGAGTACGAGTCAGACATGCCCGTCATGTCAATACTACACTCAGCTTGACCATACAATAGAAGAATGCCCTATTTTGATAGCTAAGATGTAGGAGAAGAAGGTGTAGCCTCAACATCCTACCTAGAACTTATAGATGATGAGGGATGAGCCTTGCGAGGAAGATCCAAATGTGAATATCATGTTGTAAAGCAGAATAACGACAAGTGATGATAAAGGAAAACAACCTGAAGAAAGCGGCTGGGTCTGCAAGGCCCCGAAAAAGGAGGTTGGGTTTGATCTCGAGCATACGAATGAAACATTTATGGAGGCAAAGAAAATATTCACTCAGGCCCCTACCTTAGGAATGCAGGACAAGCAACCAGCAATTGGTGCACCTATGGAGGTTGACCCATTTGTGCTTACACCTTCTTAGAGACTTGTATGAAACTACTACGCGATAACAAGGCTAGGAAAGGGATACAAGAATTGATAAATAACTGTACTGGGAAGGAAAATTCTCCTGAAGGACACCATGTAGTCAAAAATATTGGGAAACATAAGATGATAATAGGGCACGAGATGAGGCTCACCGCATAAATAGGAGACTATGAGATGGACCAAGTTATTTTTGACTTAGGATCTGATGCGAACGTTTTTCCTAAACATACATGGGAGAGAATGAGGAGACCTATGCTGCAATAGTCTCTGATTCAATTAAGGATGGAAAACTATTAGAAGATTATCCCTATGGGATGATTGCATGGAGTGACCATAGATATAGAGGATGCGAGTGCCCTGGCTGATTTTGAAGTGATAGAAATTGTTGATGACAACAATCCATACCCCGCACTCCTTGGAATTGATTGGGCTATTGACATGAATGGGGTCATTAATTTGAAGAAGCAGACAATGTCCTTTGAAAGGAAATCGCTTTGTGTTGTAGTACCATTAGACCCTATAGAAGGACCGAACTATTAAACTGGTCCGCGACTATGAAGAAAGTGACATGAGACCAAGATTGGATAAATCTGACAACTGATGGATGGATTGCATGGGACTGTGAAAGGTCCTATACTTCAGATTCAAATGAAGAATTGGAGCATTGGCAGAATAGGTTGCACAAAGTATCGATGTTTTGCTACAATATGATGACTAAATTTATGCATTGTGTGTCCTTAGAGGTAAGAAATTTACCTTATTGTGATGGTTTAACTGATGTAGACAAGTTTCTGGATGCCTCTGAAAAAGAAGTACCCGAGGACCATCACTTTCAAGCACTGGATTTGGCACTGCGCGATATGCCCACCCAATGGTGGGGTATGCACAGAGACATATTTGACAAATGGCGCAATTATAGGAGAATGATGAGGTTGCGATTTGGTCACACTCTGTATATAATCCCTATGAATTGGTACCGGGAAACGGAGCTCTGCCATGGCACCGCAAAGTGAGATATATTAAGGGGGGGCTTTTTAATGACCTTTAGTTTTGAAGATCAGTTCGAAATCATTGATGAAGCCCTACAGGAGGTTAAGTTAATGATCTTCAGAATTTTACAAGATCCTTTGAAAATGGTTCAACTAGATTGGACCAACCAGCTACGCCATGAGCTGGAATGTTATAATGTCACTATTGAAGTGGAGGATGAGGATCCAAGAAAGATCAATATCCAAGAAGTGAAAGGCCACTGTGAGGTTGAATGTCCATAGATAGAGAATCCAGATATCACCGCACCGCTGAAGACTAGGCAGGTAAACATTGGTACTGAAGTGGAACCTAAATTCGTGAAGATAGGAGAATATATGGATGATGCCATAGCGGATAAAGTTTCTAAGTTACTCCACGAGTACCAGGATATTTTTCCTACAAAATTTTTGGACTTGAAAGGCATCATAGGCATTTTGGGAGTGATGAAAATAACTTTGAAACCAGATGATAAGCCCGTTAAGCAGAGGCCATATTGCCTTAATCCCAAATACAAGAAAAAAGTCTGCTTGGAATTGGACAAAATGCTTGAGGCATGTATTATTGAACCAGTGGAGGAATCGTATTAAGTGAGCCCATTGGTAGTTCAAGAAAGGAAGAAGAAGGGAGATATAAGGATTTGTGTAGATCTAAGAAAGATTGACAATGCCTGTGTCCATGATACTTTCCCAACATTGTTTACTGATGAGGTACCAGATAATGTTGGAGGGAAGGAGGCCTACTCATTCACTGATGGGTTCTCTGGGTACCATAAGATTAAGATCGCGATAGAAGATTGGAGTAAGACAACCTTTGTGACAGAATGGGGTTGTTTCCAGTATATGGTAATGTTGTTCAGACTCAAGAATGTGCCGATGATATTCTCTCATGCAGTCATCACGACATTCAAAGAGTTTATTCACAAATTCTTGGACCTATATTTTGATGACTAGATAGTGTTTAGGTTAGTCAAGCGCCATGTAGCCAGTCTACACTTGATGTTGGATACGTGCCGAAGATATCAAATCATGCTGAAATTGAAGAAGTGCTTACTATGTGCCCCTCTTGGAATTTTTTTGGGCCATGTGGTGTGCAAACAAGGACTAATGGTGGACCCTACTAAGATTGCATGCATAGTCAATTTAGAGGCCCTAAGGAGTGTTAGTCAGATACGCATAATGCTGGGCCATAATGGGTACTATCAAAAGTTCATCAAGGCTTATGCTCAGATTATTGCACCTATGGTGAAGCTATTAAAGAATGACACTACATAATGTTGGGATGAAGAATGTTAGTGCAGTCTAGATGTATTGAAAGAAAATATGGTCACCGCTTCGATCTTGGTCTTCCCAGATTGGAAGAAGGAATTCCATGTACACATTGATGCCTCATGTATTATGTTGGGAGTAGTACTAACAAAGGTTGGTGAAGGAGAGATGGATCATCCTATAGCATTTGCAGGAAGAAAGTTGTCAAAGGCTGATAAGGATTACTCAACAACAGAGCAGGAAAGATTGGCTATGGTGTGCGTGCTCCAAACGTTCAGACATTATCTATTAGGTGGACATTTCAATATGTACACAGATCATTCTACCTTGAAGTATCTAGCCAATAAGCCTATGTTGAGGGGGGGGATATGCAGATTCCTACTATTATTTCAAGAATATGACTTTCAGGTAATTGTGAAGCCAGGAAGGTTGAATGTAGGGCTTGACCATTTGTTGCACATTGAAATAGGGGAGGAACCTACTAATTTGGAGGAAGGGCTGCGTGATGCACAACTCTTCCTGGTGCGTGTTGCGGATAAGCATTTTGTGGATATTATCCACCTCTTGACTACCATGATGGCTCAAGAAGGGTACACCAACCAATAGAAGAAATATTTGGTAGTGAATGTGACAAATTTCTCAATAATCGCAGGGCATTTGTATAAGATGGGATCGAACGAGATACTCTGATGCTATGTGCCTAATTTTGAATGAAATAGCATCCTCGTTGAAGCTAACAGGTTAGACACCTTTTCGGTTGGTCTATGGCATAGAAGTTGTGATGCCCATGGAATATATCGTGCCTAGCCTACGCATAGTGGCTTTCATAGGAATGGAGGATTGCGAAGCCTTGGAAGGATGATTTTCTCAATTGATGGAGCTCAAAGAGGATAGATTCTTCGTTGGATTCCACCAGCAAGTCCAAAAGGAAGATGAGAAAGATTGGCATCAACACATCAAACTGTGCACATTCAAGGTAAATGACTTGGTATTATTATATGATGGTAAGTTCTATAAGTTTCCAGGAAAGATTTAGATGCACTGGTTGGGGCCATACATCATCAAAGAGATCACATATGGGGGTGCAGTTCAGCTTGCGAAGCTGAATGGAGAGCCTCTCCCAAGAAAGGTGAATGGAAGTTGGTTGAAGCCATACACAGGAGACCCAACCTAATGACTGTATGATGGGAGGATAACCTTAGTGATCTGGGAAGTTGTGAGGGAGCATGAGACTATAAAATACCCTACCATTCCTAGAAGACTATGTAGCATATTGGCTGCACATAAGCTAGTGAAAGTTGTCGTATCAAGCTCTGTGTGAATATAGCTATGCTATGGATGATGGTACCGCACTGCACGACTGGAAAACGACCATTGACGATTTGATGGGTTGGCAGCAAGTACAAGGAAGGGTTAGTCTGTGTTGAGACTGAGGAGTAGTGTGCCCAGCTAGCCAACATTCCAAAACTGGGCCTGAACCTAGCTGCATTCACATTAGAGACATTGCATGAGTTTCTACATGCAGTCGCAGGTGACCTTGGCCTTCGAGAATAGTGTGCCATTAGTGTTTTCTGTGACATAAAATTAAATAACCAACAGTTTTTCGTTGATAAGGCTCATGTTTTGGAAGAAAAGGAGGTGCTTCAAGCACACACCTCATGATTGGAGTCTACAGTTGTGGAAGCATGCCGAGTAGTACTAAAGCTCAATATTCCAGATGATGAACAACTAGAATAAAAGGTTAGAAAATTGGTTTCCGCTGTGTGCGAGGCACAAGCCGAGGCTAGTCGCATTCAATTCAAACTAAACATGCAAATAACTGAGTTGCAATTGAAGGTACAACCATCCATCGACTCTACTGGTAGTCTAGGAGCAACATGGAGCTGACATCACAAAACGTTTAGCCACTCTGTATGCTACCATTGTAGAGTGCACAACATTATTCGAGCAAGCGATGGAACTGGTAACTACTCTACAGGAAGACCCAACCCTGCAGAAGTAAAATGCAGAAGCTAAGGAGCTGCAAAAGCAGTATGAGGAATTCAATGCACTAGCATGCTTTATTGCGCCAACCCAATGCCTAGCCAAACTACAAGAAGGCAAGCAGCTCACCGCCCAAGTTGAGGCAGCACAGAAGAAGGAGGCATTTCTTAAGGCCATAATGGAGCCCTAGTTGGATGAAGCCTTCCAGGTCTCAAACAACATTCAGGAAAATTTTGTGAACTTGTATTTCACACAGTAGAAGATCAAGTTGGCCAGAGAAGGACTAGCCACAGAGAATATGGTTGATCAAGTGAAGAAGGAAACCATGTAGAGTGTAGTTGAGGTAGAGGTTGTATAGGTAGAACTGGGGCATCTTCATAGCAAGATCACCACACCAACCGAGTGACTCGAGGGCGAGTCATGACCTTTATGTTGGGAACCTACTAGGATGGAGTGCCTTGGGTCAGTTTTGGGGCAAAAGCCCAAGTTTTGGGGAAAAATCCCAAGTTTTGGGGCAAAAGCCCAAGTTTTAATTTAAAAAGATGTAAAGCATCTGCAAATTGAGGACATGGAGAGCAGAGTTAGTTAAGAGTGAAAAAGGGTTTCTATCCTCTTTTATGTAAACTTGAGTTAGTTGTTGAAGATCTACCCATTGTCCGCAGACCATGGGATTGTATAAATAGCTTTGTCCTAGAGAGTCGAAGGGGAGATCTAAGTTTGCCTATGGGTATGACGGATGGAGTATAGAGAGTTAGAGTAGGAAAGTAAGAAGGAGAGGCTCTATAGCTGAGTCCGCGGACTGCTGCAGCTGATTGCGCAAGGAAGTCTTAAGTTTGTAAGCTTATACTAAATATCAATAAAGAAGGTTGTTACATAAATTCTTGTGTTTTATCTCTCTATTTATGTCATGAATGATTGCGATATGTTGTGATGAATGATGGTTTTATAAAATAATGTTGTATTGATGCACAAACTTACTTGATCTATCTTATCTGTACGCAATTAATGTGAAGTGATTACACAAATATCATAACACTTTCTGTTAAAGTTATTGAACACTTAGGTAGATCTGAGTAAATAATGATCTAAGGGTAATCTATGGTACACATAAGTAGCTAATTGACCTTTTCAGGGTCCAAAAAAGTGAGTTATAGACCTTCGTGGTGGTCTATAGGCTGATTGAGGGAAGCTACCACAATAAGCCCTAAGGGTTTAGAGATCTGCATGAAGGAGGATCTAGGTCAGAAAAGGAACATCACAATAATCTCTGGGTGAAAAAACGTGGTTCCATCATCCCCCCATATTGCTTTGGGTAAGACTTCAATTTGTGCACCACAGATTGATGTCGAAAGGGCAGTAGTGTAGGGATTTGTTTGGTGCAACTAACTCTGAACCTAGGTCAAGCCCCCTAAACCAACACCCCTTAGACTCCTATATATGGAAAGGAGGTCTTGTCATTTGTATCATCCAATAATTATTCATTTGTGTAATGTAAAAGAGGTTTTCCCCTTGAAGAGACAAATTTTGAAGTCATTAATCTATCCTTTCTTCTACTCTGTGAGTTGGTTTCATAACAAAACTACCATTAAAAGTGTTGAAAATGAATGAAAATGAATATAGATAAATAAAATGAATTAAATATTGATTTAGAAGTTTTTGATGACATTGGACCCACCAACATTTAAGGGGATATCCCCATTAAGAAGTCTTAACTAGACCTCAGATCATTTGGAGTCCCAGTAGTGGGTGGTAATGTAGTGCCTTGACTGTGGTGGCTTGTAGAGATAAGTATGATGACTTTAGGTTAAAGCAAGTGTGGGACCTTGTGGCGAGTCAAGTGCGATGAATGGGGGTTCTAACACATGTAGGGGAAAATGAAGTGTGCCCCTTAGAAGTCTGTAATAGTACGAAACCTGAAAGGAACATATGAATGGCATGACATCACAAGCTAAAATGTAGAATAATCCACAAATTAAAGTGACAGGTTAATCCCATGACACATTCAATAAGATTCATGCAATTGCATACAAAGTAGTTCATAAGGAAATGCATAAGTTAAACAACATATATTGCTAAAGCAACCAAAATAGTACAACTACAATAGAAACATATGCACAAAAGTGTGTTGGCTTTCTTATTATTATTATAAGTGAAACTTCCATCCATACATACACCATTGACAACCACTATCCCCAATAGTGGAACATTACAGCCAAGCATACATGATCCTCCAAAGAAGTATACTTTCTCTATGTCGTGGAGAAGCCAAGGCTCATCACAATACTCCCAAGCCTTTTCTAAGCCTAATCCTAGCCAAAATCATGGCTCCCAAAAGGCCCATATATGAGTTATGAAGTTCTATTTATAACAGAGGGTGGGATGACCCTTGACATTCCCCTTTGTGATTATTTGACTACCCTCATGACTCTTCAACTCCTTTAAAAATAACTGATTACATTACATAGTGATTGTTAACATTCCACTAATCGCACTTGGAATTTCACTTACAACATATTGAAAAATAATATTACATTTTCCACATGTACCCATGTCAGATAAAATAGGCTACAGAGAGCCTAATGTTATATCATCATTTATTACTCTTGTATACTTTATGCTCTGAGTCATGGCCTTGGGTAGCCCTTTCCCTTCATACTTGGTCCATTTACTAAAAAACATTATTTTAAATTCCATACACAACTCTTTGCTTCAAAAAGTGCGTGAACACACAGGTCCATCTATACCCAACCCATGTATATAATTTGAAATATTAAAAAAAATATAAAATCCATATTTTATGGGTACGGTTTACGGGTTACATCGGAACCCCACCTACAAAAGCTCGTGGCCTAACTGTATCCAAACTAAAATAATTGTTTTGGGGTGATATAGATATAGCTCATGACAAGGCCTAAGGGAGAGAAGGATAGGATATTGATATTATATCCATTTGGTCCTTGACCAAGTCTGATTTATCCTTGTGCCTCCTACACTCCTAGCTATAGCAAACCCTTGTTTCCTCATAGAGACGCCCATCTCCTTTATATGGCATCTATGTGTATGCTTTTGAAAGAGAATTATTAAGGCTTGTGCTAGACAAATCTAGAGGAAGATTTCACTTGGATTCGTGGTGGAATCAAGTTGTATTCTTCCAAATTATTTGCACACACCAATAAAGAAGATCTATCTTGTTCCTGATGTTATGATATGTATGCTTTAATTCATGTATGATCTAATTATGTATGATCTCATGTTCTACATCTATATGCTTATATGATTTAACATTCATAACTTGAACATGCTTTGAACTACTGCAAGTATATATGATTTTCTAGAATGAGTTGCAGGTTTTGAAGCACTGGAGGAAGTAGAGGGTTTGGACCCTACGGTAACATCCTCAAACGTAGGACCTACGGGTACTATCTCCTCATCCCACTTTAGTAGTTTAAGCATTAGGACTGCTTGTTTTCTTGACTCTTGTTGGTGTATGCCTTTCAATATGTTGCGATTCTCAAGCCAGACCCTAGGGTGTTTTATCCTGTAACAGAATATGCGACTCCTGTTAGAAAATTATACACTACAGAGCAATGGAACACATAGAATGTAGCAAAACTATAAACACAAAACGCATAAAACCAAAGAGACACAGATATACATGGTTCACCCAGTTTGGGCTACACCCACCCCGAATAGCCAGTCCTTCCTTTTTATTATCCAGCAAAATGAAGAGACACAACCTACAATAGATCCGTTGTAATATCCTCTGTTTTCTCTCACAGTCTCACCTCTTTGTTTCTCGCTCAGAGAATACACAGCCTCAATACAATGCCCTCATACAAAGAGAGGGGTTGCCTTCTAGGGCAAAAAACCCTAAACTAAACATAAGTTCTACGGTTAGATCATCCACGTAATGAACGGCCCAAATGACTAGAAAATAATATACTTTTACAAGGCAACTTTACATCTATTTTTAGCTTCGGGGGCGCTGCCCCCGAAACCCCTGCCAGGGGACAGCTCGCCCCCAAATCCCCCATCCGGGGGGGATCAAGCCCCCCACACCCCCCCTCGTGGAGGGGTGTACAAACTTCCTGGGTTATACATCCGGCTGAAACAAATACCTCTAAATAATCATGCTCCACGCCCAACAACTCCACTGGGGAATACAATCTTGTACTTCCTTGTTTGGGATGTTTCTCTCTTGGTCTAGGCCTTCTTGTTTGGATTCTTGGTTTTTCCAATATCTTTGACTTGTTTGCAATCTGGGCAAAAGGTCTGATCTTTTGGATCAAGCCTGAAGTTTTATTTTTTCTTTGTTGGCTTTTGTATAAGCAGTTTTTAATTCACACAGTCACATGCACACATGTTTTTTCCAAAGCAACACACATATATGCATGTTTGCTTGAGTACAGTCACGTATACATACAAATCTGTCATTGCATACTCACGTGTGCTTGGTTTTGAATGATTTTTTTCAAATCTTGAGTCTAGTGAAGGGTTTTTCCTAATTTTTATTGCTTCTTTTTAGTCATTGATTGTCTGGGAGAGTCTTGCTTCTTACAAATTTTTAGTTTCCTATCTCTCTTTGTGGAAAAAGCTAGTCAACCTAGGGTTTTCTTTTTGGTGAAGTGTTAGTTTTTGTGCTTGGGTTCAAGGCTTATCAGTGAATTTCTTTCTTGAAAGTTGACATATTTAGATTTTTCTTGGTTTATGAGAAAGTCCTTCTTGAAACATTGAAAAAAATTTCTTGGTCTTCTTGAAATCTTTCTTGTTTGTTGGAGTTTGTATGCTGTTGTTCAAATTAGTTTGTTCGAGTTTGCAACCTCTTTTCACTTTAAGTCTTATCATGTTAATGATTCCTATGGCTTGTGAAATTTTAGGTTCTTTATGCTTGAAATTGATCTTGAAGTCTTTAGTTTTGTTTTCTCAAGAACTCTTTGTGCCCTTAAAAAGAAAAAATATAAAAAACTTCCTTTTGTTGTTTTTATTTTTGTTTTCGGTTTTGTTTTTTGGTTTTCTTCTCATTTTTGAACAAGTGTGAAGTCTTCTCATTAGGTTGAATTTGCTTGATTTTAGGGAAATTTTTTTGATTGAATTTGTTCCTCCTTTTTGTCAAGTTTTGACCTCTTGATCTCTTTGAGAAACAAATTTTCTTGCTTTAAGAGCAATCCTTGGAATCTCGCATTAAAAATTTTTAGTTTGCATTAGGATAGTTGCACTATAAGAATTTTTAATATTTCTTAGATTTTGAGTGTGTGAGCGTGTGTTTTGAAAAAAGAAAAAATAATTTTTTTCTTTCTTTGTTCATAGAACCTTTTGTGGAAATCCCTTTCATCAAAGAAAAAGAGTGACATATGCATGCATACATGTTTTCTATTATCTTTTTCTTGCGTTAAATAACATCATAAGTTTCACTTCCATTTTACCCTTTACTTAAGAAAAACCATTAAAATCAAACACTAAAAATAAAATGAATTAGAATTTTTTTATTTGTCATAGTTACATCAACTAATCTATGTCATTTAGGGCCTTGGAATAGGTGTGTGGAGAGTTAAATCTCTAAGGCCACTCTAAATTTAAGCATAGAATTTGATTAAAAGAGTGAAATCTAGTGTCATTAAGTTGTTTGGGAAAGCTCTTCCCTTCTAGGAGTTAAGCACGGTAGTGAACGAAAGCAGGGAAGAGAGATACGCCCACTCCTACCCATCGAATACCGACCAAAGATTGTTTCGCCCAGCTTTCGCTACGAACTAGTGACCTTAGTTTCCATTCCTAGGGACCACATAGGTGACTGCGAGGGGAATACCCATGGTATCTAAGGAAGATGTTGTATCACTCTCATTATTACTTTTGGAGGGTTCCCTTGCGAAGCTCGGGTACTTGCATTGACAAAGGCTTTTGTCTGGGGATCAACATAAATATTTCTATTACCTTTGTTGTTCAGATTGAGTTATAATTATCCCAAACTATCTTGAGAAGGTCCTTTACTTCACTTTCTTGTATTTTGGTGTCTAGTCCTCATCCTCTAGATTGGAAATACTTGGAATTTTCTTCATTTGTTGCATCTTTAGGGACTTTATAGTGTAGTGCTCTTTGCTCTTTGTATTTAGTTAGCTTTAGGTGAATTTGTCTTGTCATGTTTTGGCCTTAGTTTTTGAGTGACTTACCAACCGCTCCGTTGGTGTTGAAAGGCTTTTGATATTTCTTTTAAAAGTTGTGCAAATGTTTGATTATGTATCTCTATTCCTTGGAAATTCATTTGTGTGATCCCGCAAGGGAAGGATCTATGTATAAGTTCAGTATGGCCAATATTCCTCTGGAGGCCAACCAAGGGACCCTTCCAAAATGGGATCCTTGTGCTTTTCCTTTGTTTGGAAACATTGGTACCCCTTTGATAGCCACTTTGAATATTCCTAGATTGAATTTTGGACTACCAATTTGGTTGTGGTCCACTCCAAATATTCTAAATGTTCTTAGATGAATTCTTTATTTCAAGGGCATCAAATTGGTGTTAATTGTTCATCTTCTTCAAAAGAGAAATCTAGGATTCCTCTTTCTCCCCCCTCTTGTAATAGGATATATAAAAATAAGAGAAAGAGGAATAAGAAGAAGAAGAATAGTTTTATCCATGAATCATCACCAACCCCTACAAGTCATATTGGATATTAGATTTCAACCATTGCAAGGCATGCTGGGGGCATAATTCTAGTCACTGCAAGCCATACAAGCAATGGGTCACCTACCTCAATGAGTCATATTTCTGTTGACTCGCTTCTGTGAGTAGGACCGGGGGCATAAGTCTAGTCAGTGCAAGTCATACTAGAAATGGGTCACCTACCTCTGCGAGTCGTATTTTTGTTGACTCGCCTACTTCTATGAGTAGGACCAGGGGCACAATTCCTATCTCTCTTGGGAAAGAGTCACTAACCTCTGCGAGTCATGTTAGGGACTCTCTGCCAACCACTAATAGTCATGTTGGTGGAATGGATGTTGATCAAAAACCTAGGTGTAGAAGATTTAAACCAAAGTTCCCTTGTAATCTATGTAAGGGAGACCATCTTACTCATTTGTGCCCTAGTATCTCAATGGTACAAAATTTTATGGTATGTTTCTAACAATTCTTCTACTCTTGAATCTATTATGGTTTCTCAACAAGCTAATCAACCATTAGTTGATGAAGTGGTCGAGCCAGTGCAATCTCTAGATGATTCCACTCCTATTTTGGGGGGAGAAGTTCTTAACAACTGAGTCTTCTTGATTTCTAGTATAGAGTCTTCTGGTCTACGGGGCATTCCAGTCTCTTTGAGTGTACCCCATCCAAGTTCTAGGAGTGTCTCCTTTGATTGGGATAATCTTATCAAGCCTCATCTTCCTTCTATTGCACCTTTCCAAATAAGGGTTAGAGTCAATTCCACAAACTTCAATCGATGTATGGTGGATGAAGGATCCTCTACAAGTATTATATCCTCTTTGACTTGGAAATATTCAGGTTCTCCAAAGTTGTTGGTAGCTAAGAGTCAGTTGTTAGCCTATGATAGAAGACCTGGTGAATCTATGGGTGTTCTTCCTCAATTACCTATTACTTTAGGTGGGAAGACTATCTTAATCGATATGATGGTGGTTGATCTCCCTTTAGACTGCAATATGCTACTTGGGCGTGATTTTGTCTATGCTATGAATGTTATGGTATCTTCACTCTTTCAAGTGATGTATTTTCCTCATAATGGAAATGTTGTCACTATTAATCAGCTTTCATCTAATAATCACCCCCCTAATTTGAATTTACTATCGAATTCCCCTTGGTATGTTCCAAGTGTTCAGGTAGACTCTACTGGACCACGGGTGAACTATGTGGCATTGTATCCTCAATGTTCAATTGCTTCTGAGAAGGAACCTTTGAACTATTATTTTCCTTCTCAGTACTTGGTCCTAGTAGTTGACTGAGTGATTTCTCCTATGGGGACATGGGACACCTTAATTCCATCTTTTGATCCTTCTAGTTCTCATGATTTCTTGGAAGTTGAGTTGTGTTCAAAGGAGGAACTTTTTGAAGCCATGAGTTCTAACTACTAAAGGAGTCCTTAGCCTAAATTGGGCAAGGAGATTGTCATAAAGAACTATTATGCATAAGTGGCAATGTTGCATGGTTCTCTGTACCATATTGTACATATAAGGTACGCATTTTCAAGCTTTGTATTCTATAATACAAGATTTTGTCTGAATTTTATATATGGGATATATTAATTTCTTGTCTAGTGTTTATAATTATGTCTACATAACTTGGAAGAATTCTCCTTTAGGTATTTTTATGGTTCATCTATTCTAACAGGTATTGGTTCTTGAAACTAGGATATAGGTTAGTTTTTTCACCTGCATTGTGCATTTATTTGTTTCCTTTTCCATTTTTGCCTTAGGATCGAGCCCACCAAGATATGACGTGGAACCTTCTCATTACTTAGAGGTGTCATAAGTTGTGTGGTAAAGCCTACCTTATCATGGGCACCCTAGATATTACCTTGTTATCACTTGGCACCCATGCTAAACTTTTGTTCTTAGGCTTGGGAGTCCTCTTTAGTCCTGCTATGACTTTGCGATGAAGCTTAATTCCTCTTCTTCTTTGCTATTTTTCTGGATTTATACCCGAGAGGCTCCCACATGTTGAGTTGTACTATTGCATTGCATGTTGACTATTTGTACCTTTTGGCCTTAAGCCGACTTTACTTGGACACATGTAAAAGCCACTTTTTGACCATGTCTTTCTGTAAAATCAACCTTGCAATCAATTAGCCTCTGCAACTTGACACCTACTGACATGGCGAATTTTCTCTATACCAACAAGGGGAACTAAACTAATCACAGGCCCCAATTAGGTCTGCTTTCATTTGGAATGGCTAGTTCCAACGAGTTTTAAGGGACTTGTTGTGGCTAGCAACAACCCCCCCTTTTTCATTTTAGTATTTGTTCAAAATACTAAATGAATGGGGACCCCTAGTTTAATTTTGAGAAAAATCAAATTTTCCTTCTTCAAAATAAAGCTACCATCGTAGTCTTAGAACAGTCTGTTGAATATTTTTAACCTAAGTCTACGATAAGGAAAAGGTCTTTAAAAAATTGAATTAATGCGCAAGGCCCCCCACGTTAAGCCTAACGTCGCATCGCAGTAAGTAATGTTCATAAGGAAAAACCTCAAAATCTGTCGATCTGCGATAACACTGATCGCAAGATCGCACATCGCAGAAATGAAATGGCAATACTTAAAAAACATCAAACTCCTACGACCCGCGAAGTTGCGACCTGCGATATTGCGATCACTGCGATGGCATAGTCTGCGATCTGGCGATTTGCGATTAGCACGCCTTGCGATGGCACGATCTTCAATGTAATGTAAAGAAAATCATGAATCATTTAATCGTGAATCCTTCGGGCACGCCGTTCAAAGAAAAGCCACTTACCATAATCTGACCCCAAATCATGCGCTTTTAATGATAGTAAGTGGATTAGTTGTTCGTTATTTAATGAAATAAAGGCGCGTGCTTTGCTAAAGAATTGTTTCACGTAAGGTGGCATATTTGGTATATCTGTTACATTTAAAACTCTCCCATCACCTTTCTCAATCAGTCATTTCCACTTCACTCATAATCTGCAGGAGCTAAGAGATAAGAAGATTCAAAAGCCGAATGCAGGAGCAAATGGGAAAGAAACATAAAGCCCAAGGCTCCGAGATGAAGGAAAAGGCGAAGGAGATGGCGCCCTTGTACACAGACACTGCATGCAAGAGGGACGTAGGAATTTCGACCTAGGAAGGCATGTATAGGCTGCTGGAGGAGGAAAATCCTAGAGTAATGAAAGTTGATAGCGCCGCGGGATCACAAAACTCTTTCGAGGCATCCTTAGAAGAGATAGCTTGTTCATTTCTTCATCGAATAGCAGCTAGACCCAAGATTTTGCCATATACAGATATGATCAAATGGATACTTGACAATGCAGAGTTGCAAGGTAGACAATTCAAGGCTCAAGGGCATGGGCTCATAGGATCATTCACCGCGCAAGACTTAAAGCTTATGTATCATCTTCCTGAGCCTCAGACGACCTACAACACACAATTTGTCAAGAAATTTGCAGCAGAAAACCCAAACCTGGCAGAAACCACAAAAAATGGACCAGAAAAGAGGAGCGCATAAAAAGGGACAAAAAGGTATGTACAGCACTGGTTCCCTCACCTCTCCATATTGTTTTGCTGCGGCCATGCTTTGCAGGCTGTTTGGGATGCCAGACATAAATAAATTTTCGTCTGAATGGCTACCACTCATAGACGCTGCCACAAACGTCGATCTTGTGGATTGGGCCAAAATATTTTCTGATAATTTATACACTGCTGTCATGAATTACCGGTCTAAGAGATCCTTGTCACAAAGGGTCTATCCTCCTTTTTATCTGTCTGCTTACATTATGGATTCTGTTTGCTATGTATCTAAATTCCCAACTATGGGTTGGAAATGGACTACCCAGGACCCGTCACCTATTCATGTTTATCACAAAGTATTATGGGATTCACAATTTGCCTCTCACTTCTATCAGATTCTCCACGGGCTCATCTTACCCCTATATAGGATGATGTATGGTGAAGAACCCCCGAGGTGCTCACCCGAAGCGCAAATAGACATCATCCCCGTCGCGAGATGGTTCGGGGAGGAATGGTTCACTTATATTAGAGTATTTGGGAGCATTGTACCTCCACATGTCCTACCTCTGTATTTCCCCGACAAGCTTTTGGCTAGGGAAATTGCCTATCAGACTTGCTCAGAAGGCGGCCTAACCAAAGAACTAAAAGACAAAAACAAGGCCATATGGCCTCAGTTTCCTGTAGCTTGTGGGGCCTTCTCATTGTTTGATGTAGGACATGCCTTTGCCGAAGTAGGGAATGTGACGTCTCTACAATTATTTAAATTCCCCGCTTGACCTTTTGACCTAAATAATGTTGCCCATGATTTCACTATAAGTGTCAGAATAAAAGTGTTCGCGGGAAAGAAAGATTTATTTGATGACTTGTTTTAAAATAAAAGTTCATTCCCGGAAGTTTTGCGAGAAGCTAAGTCGAGGTTATCCCCAGATGACCTCCAAAGATTTTTATTATTCAGAGAAAGAAGGCTAGCCAGTGTTCCCCTAGAAAAGCTGCGACTGCTCGCTAGAGAGCCTACTCCTAGTGTTAGCCTCAGCAGAAACTCCAGTACTTCCAAATCCAAATCTGACGCTGCCCTAAGAACACCTGAATGTTCTGAAAAGTCTGCAAGCGACCAAGGAAAAGGCGAAGAAACAGCCAAGGATACAGCTCAGTCAAGTGCAATGTCGCAACTACAAGTTATCGCCTCCCCACCAAGAGATGTCCCTCCTGCCGTCACTAAATCGCCACTCGTCACGACAGAGCTCGATAAAGAATGGGAAAACTTCAATGAGCTAATCAGCCTTGAAGGACAAGTCCCAAGAACACCTGTGAGCGATGCACAGGTGGCACAAGAAACGGTTTCAACCATGGTCGGTAGTGTCTCAGGAACGGAGCACAGTCATATCGCTCCGCCTTCTGAGCTTCTACTTAATGTAGAGGAAATTCCCCCACTAGATGTATTCTATAGTCCCCAACATAAAGCAGCGGTGAGGAGACAAAGAAAGAAGAGAAAGCTGGAAAATACGTTGTCATAGGACGCTGAACATTTGGACGTCCTATGGAAAGACCCTAACAACAACCCGACAGAAAATCTCATGAAGTTGTCTCAGATCGCAGGAGCGTACGCTTCTGCGACTATCAACAATGCGTCCGAAGTTCAGCAACTGTTAAGGGAACAGGAATATCAAATACAGCAATTACAACAACAGCTACAACAAGCCAATGCTAGCATTGAGGTATCCAAACAACTCGAGAAACTACAAGAGGACTTTCATCAAATGCAGATAAGCTATCAAAGAAGCCTAGACGAAAAAGGAAAGAAGTTGCAAGCTTTAGAAGAAATACACAAGGACGAGCCCAAGCTTGCCGAATTTGTTTCGGAGTGTACTGGCTTAAATGAACAACTTCTGCAGCAACAGGAAGAGTTGGGACGTAAAATATCGCAGTGGAGTCACTATTGCGAGCTGAGTGATAAACTCACCAATCAAGTGACATACTTGCGAAGTGACTACAACAAGGTTGACTGACGAGTGACAGAGTATCTAGCATGGCAGGATGTGGAGGAAGGGAAGAGAGCAAATGCACCCAGAATAAACGAAAGCCATAAAGAATTGCTCTTTAACAAATGGGACGTGTTAGCACCCAGGTTGTTCTCTTTGACTCCTAAGAGAATACGGCCGGGGTAACCACTAACCAATCTTTGGGCTACAGCTTCTAGCCTAGCTGCAGTCAGAG
>APFE031486531.1:2249-50282 GCA_000404065.3 Pinus taeda
TAAAGAAAGGATTTTATAGGCCGTCCTCTTGTCAGCAAAGTTTCCACTGCATGGTTCATCATGACATGCCTTAAGGATATCAGGCATTTCATCTTCCCGAACACATCTTCTGATCATACAATCTAGCCCTGTTTTGAACAATTCATTAGAAATCCACGAATACTTTGAGCTCTCTTGAATGATTTTCCTTTTCTCATTAGGAAATAAGTGTGTAGGTAGCTTCCCTGTAACCAAATAGTTAGCAATATCTACATACCAAGGAGTTTTAGTAGTTACTGCAAACAGATATTCATCTGGAAACTTATCCTCTACTGGAGAATCTTCATTAGTATTTTGAATTCTAGACAAGAAATCAGCTACTGTATTTTGTTTTTCTAGTCTATTTAACACAGTAATATTGAATTCTTGTAAAAGTAAAATCCATCTTGTGACTCTGCCATTGGTAACATGTTTATTCATGAGATATCTAATGGCATAATGATCAGTATGGACAAAAGTTTCATAGCCTGTTATATAATGTCTAAACTTGTTGATTGCATGAACAACGACTAAGAACTCTTTCTCAGTCACAGTATAATTTAACTCAGTGGGAGTCAAATTTTTATTGGTTTAATAAATGGCATAAGGAATTAAATCCTTTTGACCCAACCCAGCTCCTAGAGCTGTATCTGAAGCATCTGTTGAAATGTGGAAAGGGAGTTTCCAATTTGGTCCCCTCAAAATGGGTGCTTTAGATATTCTAGTTTTTAAAGTTTCAAATGCGGACTGACAGTCAGGATCCCACTCATTATCTCCTATTTCTGTGATTGCTTTTGTTGGAGGATGCAGATTGAATTTCTTTGTCGAATTACCATCAGAAATGTACATATCCCCTGACCTACAACTTACGAAAGCATCAGTTGTGGCTAGCCAAGGTCTTCCTAAAATAAGAGGATGTCCTCCTAGATTACTCTTGAGAGTTAAAATCATGAAGTCCACTAGATATTCCCAAGAGTTTAGGGAGACAGGAATGTCTTCTAATACACCATCTGGTTTAATAATTGATCGATCTGCCAGTTGCAACAAAGTAGGTGTAAAAAGAAGGTTAGGAATTTTTAGTTGTTCCATAGTTTGTCTGCTCATAATGTTAATAGCAGCCCCCAAGTCAATCAAATTATTTGGTATTTCTACCCCATTGATATGTGTTTTAACAATTGGACTACCAGGGTCTACATACTTCTGCATGGTAACTTTTCCCATCATGATATCTGCAATTTTCCCCACCAGGTGGATCCTTTTGGTATCTCTCGGTTTCTTCCTGGTCTTTTAAGGCTCAACTCCTTTATTGTTTTCGCTAAGATTGGAATTTCCTTAATGGCTTGTAACAAGGGAATCTTGATACAGACATTTTTCAATTCATCTAGGAAATTATAGTCAGGCAACCAAATTTTTTTTTCCACTCCTTCATCAATTTGTAATCTTTCTGGAAAAGGAGGTGTGGATAGAGATGTAGGTTGCTCAACTATAGGAGTTGTGGTGGGTACTTCTTTTTCCTTTCCTTTCTGAATATTTGGGTTTTGAAGAGATGCTTCAGAACCTTTATTAGCTACAAGAGAATCTTCCACAGAAATGCTTTGTTTTTGTACGTCTATGGAAGGTTTATCTAGAACTCTGCCTGATCTAAGTTGTACATCATTAAGAGGAGTGATCATATAAGCAGGAAATTGAAATGGTAGACCTTCCATCACAAAAGCATTTTGAGCATTTTGGGGATTTTTATTGTTGGGGTTCGGCACTGGTTGAGAAGGAAGTTGATTTGATTTTTGTTGAAGCAAGAGTTGAGAATTTGAATTTTGTTGAGAGGATTGTTGTTGTTGTGGAAATGGTAATGATAATTGAGGATTTTGATTTGGGAGCTGATTTTGAAAAGATGGAGGATATTGGTAAAATTGAGCAAATCTTCCATAAGGGTTCTGCATACCTTGCATCCATGCTTGAAAAGCATTTTGAGGTTGGGACCAAGGTTGTTGCCAAGGATTCCAATTTGGTGGAGGTTGGAAATTCATAGGGTTGTTAAACCCTTGATTTTGTTGCCCCTGCCAAGGTCTCCTTGCAACAAAACAACGAGATTCAATGGTACTTGGATCCTCCTGAAAGACAACTTTGAGGCCAGGGATTGAAGGACAATCCTTGGTTTCATGGCTCTTTGAGCGGATCACACATGTCTCTACAACCTTTGCATCCAAGGGACATTCCCTTAGAGCATGTTTCTTTCTACATTTTGAGCAAAAGATAGCTAAAGCTTCAGATTCTGCTTGTTGTTTATTATGGATCTTAAGAGTGTCTAATTGCTCACTTAGACTCCCTAAGATGTCAGTTTTGAATTCATCAAGCATATTGCCTATCTTAGCCCTACTTACTGATCCGGTTGCAGACTTGTTTGCTCTAAGAAGAGAAGGATCTCTAGGCCCCTTTTGAGTTTTATTCTTTCCCCGTGAGAGATGAACACATAGTTCTGCTATATCATGAAGTGGAAGTTGAGATATGTCTCCTTTTCCCATCATGTTCAAAATGTCTATCCATTCGTCTCTAATGGCTTTTAATAGGAGGGCTTTTAAGGTTTCCTCATCCAAGTTACTCATTTTTGCTCTTTTTAGATTATATTGGAATATTTCAAGTAAATCCTCTAAATTTTCATCTTCTTTTTGTACCATCTTGAATACCTCATCCTTGTGATTGGTGGGCATACAATAGTCGAAATACCTATCCAGAAATGTTTGTTTCATATCATTCCAGGACCTAATGGATTGAGTGAGCAATCCCATATACCATTTCAATGATGCCCCTTTCAATGTTGAAGGGAACAGTTTAAGTTTTTGAGCGTCTTCCATATAATCATAAGTTCGACATATGACCTCAAACTCAAATAGAAATGCCTCAGGGTCCTCATTTCTTGACCCATGAAAGTTTGGGAGGACGGATGGCGAAATGTTTTTCATTGTGGCTCGGGAGTCGTCATCATCGACTATGGGAAATCCAAATGAATCATCTCCATCCCTATTTCCTCCTATGTTTCCTCTACCTCCTCCATTATTTCCTCCTCCTCCTCTACCTCTACCTCTACCTCCTCCTAGTCCAGTTTCTCTTTCTTCTGCCATGGTAGTTTCTTTAGAGCCCTCAGAGTTCTCTAGTTCCTCTACTAAGGGTGAATGGGGAAGGATTTATCCTTCTTCTTTGGGTGATTCTATTTCTTCAATTACAATTTGTCCCCTTGTGGAAGAAAAGAAAGAATCTCTTTCGGATTCAATAGGTGGTATGGAAGAGTCTACTATTGCCTCTTGGATTCCAGGAATCCTAGAGCTGGGAGTATGAGTTGGAGATGATGGTGTCTCTTGCCTATTTCTTGAAGTAGATGGAGTTGTGAAAATCGAACTTCTAGCTCCAGCTAAGAATCTTCCCCTAGAATCTCTTGCTCTATGCATGTCATTTTTATATTTTCTTTCAAGTTAGGGTAATAATTCTCTTTCTGATCTTCAAGGTCACTCTAGGTGCAAGAAGAGAGCATACTCAAGGAATTATTAAACCAATAACTTTCTCTTTTCTGATCCTCCAGTTCACTCTAAGTGCAAGAGGAGAGCATACTTTGAGAGGTTATTAATTTTCCTTTCTTGAATTTTTTTATTTTTTTATTTTATCTCTTTTTTTTTTAAATTGGCTACCTAATTTTTACTTCCTTGGCAACAGCGCCAAAATGTTTGGGTCAATTTAGTGTTTCTAAATTGATTTCATTAATTGTCAACCCTAGGCTCGTAAGCTGATGAAGTGAAGGTGTACTATATGTACTTAGGAAACCTCTTAAGTCTTTTTGTCGTTTGGGGGTGTTGTTTGTGATCAATTTATCTTCCTAAGATGGAATGGAGATTTATAAACAGATGAGTGATAGTGTGTGTAAGGTGATTTCTAAATGAGTGAGTGTTTGTTATTGGTGGTTTCTAACTACCATCTAAATTTTCAAAGGAAAATCTTGAAAGAAATAACTTGAAATGAAACTGAAAGCAAAAATGGAAAAAAAAACACTTTCTAATAGCACTAGTCACTACTCATGTTGCTGCAATAAAAAGATAAGAAAAACTACTTTAAAGACCAGTTATAATGTTTAACTCTTCCTAACTCTCTGCTTCCAACATATATTACTATGTAAAACACGATTAAGAAGTAGTTAGAGATAAGTCTAAAAAGTATCCAAAACAAGCTGTAAGTTATCAGTATTCTAATCTCTTAAAGATGAACATCTTATGATAAAGAGACCATCAATATGTTAGCATACAACTCGAGAAACTAAACTAGAAATCAACTAGGAAAACAGAGTAAAGGCAGAAACTTATGAATATGACAACTGCAAATACTATTAGAGATAAAGCAAATGCGCAAATACACATAATCCCGAGCTAACACCTGCAAAAGACAGTCCTGATCAGTTTAAAGTAATTTTTGGAAATGAAATAACAGTGAAATTAAATCAAATATGTACATGTGTTTAAAGAAAAGGAAAATTGCTGAGTTCAAAAGAAGTGAATGGTAAAAGCATGAAATTAAATTACTGTACAAATGCTGTTATGAATGGGGGCCCTCCATCCACAAAGCCCTAAGAGAAATCAGCTACGTAAAGGAGTCAAACAGCAGTCTTCTATTAATTCATAATGCAGAAATTTCAGTCAAAAAGTGTTGAAACAACAACTTCAAAACAGAGTTTCTGTGCTCACTAAAAGCGTAGCAAATACATGAATGAAACAACTAAAGACTAATCTTCAAGCGTGCGCAGACGCTGGATTTTATAAGCAAGTAAACAACTGCCTACTGCGTAAAACAAGAAACTGAAAATTAACTGACAGCATGTAAATTAAATGGTTCAGCAACACGTCAACAGGTCCGTGGGTGATTTGGAAGGTATGGTTGTTATGGAGGTTGAATCCAAGGTTGGATCCTGTCTCCCATAACCTGCGTAGAGTGGAGGAGTTGCCATCTGGAGTGACGTATCCTTTCAGCTCACGCAGCACCGTTTGAGCTGGCTTTGTTGACCGGAGTTGGACCCTCGTTGACCGGAGGTATGCGTGGGTTTCTGACCAAGCCAATAGCACAGGAACCTTCAACACCTTCATTCCCACGTGCCCATGTGGTTCGTTTCTCAAAATGACACGTGGAACATGGAGATCAATGAAAAGGCTGCGGAATTGCTGAATGGCTACGGAATTTCCAGACAGCTGTGGAAACTCTGTGCATATGTCAAAAATCTAGAAAAACAGTCAAACATTTAGCAAAGTCAACCAATCATGCTTAAAGACATCAAATGTAATGATCTGGGTAAGTTTATGAGGAAAATAGGGCAAAAGAGAGGGATAAGTGAGGAAAAGATGTAGGTAATGATGGATAAATAGGTACAGGTTAGAGGCTCTACAACTGCAGTTGAGACTATGGGGATTACCTCAGGAGGCTGAGAGGTGGACTCTCCCTACTTTTCCTTCAGTTTCTAATGCCTGCTCTATATCATTTAATCTTTCATTAAGTTTCAAGAGCAGGTCCATCATATCCTCTTCAAATTTCTATTGTATAACTTCTACAGTTTTTGGATGCCTTGAGGGAAGTAGTTCTAGCTGTTTCCTTAGGGAAGAAATGTCCTCTTCTTTTTTCCTGATTAGTGAATTTATGCCTTTAGCATCTTTGGGATCATGTCCCAATCCAATGATGATGTCTTCTAATGATTTGATTTTGTTATCCTTGGCTAGAGAAGAGGCTTTATCCAAATGTAATTGAGCAGTTGTATTTGTTATAGACATTTTTGGGCACTTCAACCCCAATCATAAATTTCCATAAACTGAGGGCTCCTAAGTCCATAAAAGTGTTGCTTCACTTCCTAAAAGAACAAGGTAATCTAATTACATCATCTCCCAAAAGTTCTCCACTGACAACTGCTCATAAATGGTCAAAACTGGACCATACTAAAATCCCAGTGTAGAGGGTGCAATGCATATCACCTTCCCAGTGTACAAGGTGCAATGCATACTGAATTTCTCCTTTTTAGGGTGTGATGGCCGGGAATGGACAAATGGTAGGGACAAAATGCGAGGTGGAAGATCATGGAATCTTCCAGAAGCTTCCCCTCTTACACTTGCCTCTCTGTTTTCGACCACGGATGAGTAAGAGATCATCATCCTATAAGTGGGAGCAGGAACTATTAGAGAGAGAACACTAATCAAGACACCAAAAGATGAATCACCTCCCTATAATCATCTATATATTGATCCCTCATCATAGAGATCCAGAGGCTAGAATTTTGTACCTTATAGAGAAGTGTTGTTGGTTTTCTGGTGTAATTTCATAGCGTTGGGTGATCTAAGCTTTATTTGAGGTGAAGAAGGGACTTCTTGCTGGAGGATGATGCTGGGTCAGAACATATGGTTGTAATCCCTCTTGCTACTTTTAATCTTAATAAAGCTATTCAATTTTTCCTCCATATTCTTGTATGTTTCATTATACATGCATTTGTATGGTTAACACACATCTGGTCCTATGTTATTTATGAATATAGATCTTTGTTCTTCGATAGTAGTATTTTTTTGTGATTCCACAGGTGCTCTTTGAAGTTGGGCAGACAAAGCAAAAGTGGCAAGGCTTTATCAGGAAGGAAAGGAAATCAAGCGCAAGACTAAGGTTGGTCTCCTTCCAATGATGCCACATCAGAAGAAGCAATCGTGGATAAAATTTTGTTTCTGATATCTTCAAGCGATCCGTGGTATAGAGATATAATCATCTATCTATAGACACAAACATATAGGTCTAATACCTCATGCTCTGAACAATGACGGATTCGATACCAATCGAAAGACTACATGATCGTCAATGATACCCTTTACCATCGTGGTATCGATACAGTTCTGCGGAGGTGCCTCAACCATGAGGAGGCCGTAAAAGTCCTAAATAAATGTCATTCAGGCGCATGTGGGGGGCACCAATCTGATTATGCTACGGCACAAAAAAATTTGCGAGCAGGATACTTCTGGCCAACAATGTCCAAAGATTGCATAACCGCAATTAGAAGTTGCCATGCTTGCCAAATTTTCGATAGCAAAACCAGAAAACCACCAGCACCGCTACAACTAGTAGTAGCTATTGGGCTATTCGCCAAATGGGGCATAGATTTCATGACATGTAACCCCACCTAGGCCAGGGGGCATGGGTACATCATAGTCGTGGTAGACTATTTTACCAAATGGGCCGAGGCGATGCCTACATTAAACAACAATGACGAAACGACTGCCCTTTTCTTTTTTAATCACGTAGTCTCCAGATTCGGTGTTCCATAGGCCATAGTCACAGATCATGGATCACATTTTCACAATCACATGATGGTTGAGTTGGCTGCCAAATTAGGATTGTCCCACGATAGCTCTACTCTGTACTATCCGCAATCTAATAGACAAGTTGAGGCAATCAACAAAGTCCTAAAGCGCATGCTGCAAAGGATGATCAGAGTCCACAAATAGGATTGGCACCTAATCCTGTACTCAGCCTTGTGGGCATACTGGACATCAGTAAGAAATGAAACTGAGTTCATAGCTTTTCAACTTGTGTACAATATGGAAACAATCTTACTAGTTCAATGTAAAATTTCGTCCCCCAAACTCGCAGTCGACCTTCTCCCTGGAACCTTGGAAGAAGAGGCTCGTTTCTTGGAACTAATCCAATTGGATGAACCCGTTGTGATGCAGATTTAGCTAACGAAGCTCATAAGAAACGAGTCAATGCACAGTTCGAAAAGAATGTCAAACCTCGCGTCTTCTCAGAAGGTGACCTGGTCTTACTTTACGACCAGGAATCAATAAGTTGGGAGCAGGGAAACTCAAATCATTATGGATGGGTCCCTATATTTTTAAGTGAGTATTAGCAAAAGGAGCCTACGAGTTGATGGACTATGATGGGATTCCACTGGTGCAACCTCGCAACGGGTTGTACCTCAAGCGTTACTATGCTTGATTTCACGTAGCAATCCTCATGCTTTTGTTACATTTTTGTTTTCGCCAAGAGCATTTATTTTGGTCAAGTAATCATCTTTTTTCATTTGTTGTAGACGTCAAACCCACTGGAATCATTCATTGGATATGCCGACGGAGCAAGTCGTAGTTCGTGGAACTTGTCTTCTGTGGCATGGGCCATTTTCAATCCCAGTGGCGAGTTAGCAAGTTTCAAAGGAGTGTGTATTGGTTGGTCTACGAACAATATAGCTGAGTACAACACATTTATAGAACTCCTTTCTGATGCCATCACACATGGCATATGTCGACTTGTCGTTAGGCTAGACTCATAGCTCGTCATTCTACAACTCACAGGCATCTATTCTGTATGAAATCTAATTATCTATCGCATGTTCCTAAGGGTCAAAATTTTGGAAAGACAGTTCGATTTCATCCAATATCAACATATTTCCAGAAGTTTAAACACATTAACAGAATCATTGGCAAATTATGTGTTAGATAGACATTTGCGACATTTATAAAAAGAAGCATCACATCAATATATGCACCAGGATCATGTAACTTAACCAAAATAAAGCTCTGAAAATCAAAAATATATTTCATAACTGCTTATAGTCTGTACATAATGTTCTTTAACCAAGAAAAAATCGGTCAAATGACCCAAAACTCAAAATTCTAGTGGGCATCCTAGTCTAATGATGCTGGTGATAATAAGTCACTGCCTATGCAATCATGCGTAAAAGCCTAGTCCATCGACTCGGCACTCTAGTAGTATGTCGCTGCAACCGCAGAGGCAGCTTGTTGGTCCTCACATCCGGGATACCAATGGAAAGACCCTCGATCTGGTCCTGTAGTACTGAAAGAGTCTCGAGCACATCAAGGTCGCGAAGGATGGCCCTCCCAACAGCCTCTCCTGCAAGAGCAGCCACTAGGTCTCTGCGGCGTACTCCCGATCGAACTGGTCCAACATCTGCATGAGCACATGAGTTTTGATTAGTCTTGATCGAAAAACATAAGAACATTATAAAGAACAATGAACAGAGATATGGTCAGAAGAATTACCCATGGCACCCCACTGCTTGCCAACCGGCAGCACCAAATCTGGGTCACCTCGGAAATCCATACCAGCATATGGGAACTTGGCATAAACCATCTCCTGACGATTGAACCACTTGAAGAAGGTCTCAGAAAAATAAATCTGGGGCTAGCCAGCATGCCAAGACATGAGGTCAACCCATCTCTGCATCCATGGATCAGTTGGTGGAGGTAGGCCAAGATAAATGTATTGCGGCTGCATCAGTCGAATTCTCTCCAAGGCGAAAGCGGTCAAAATAGAACCATAACCGAACTTCTTGGATCTTCCACTTTTCACCTTGGTCAATTGTTTTTTCATCACAGAGAGTACTGCATCACACCAATTGAACACCTTCGGTTCAAGGCATTCCAAAGCATATTGCATGTAAGACCTGTTAGCTATGTGAAGAGCAGAACTACCAACCAGTCTAGCAAAAGTGAACAGAATGGTCCGCAAGGGCCGGTCAGTGACATCTCAGATATTGATCTTGCCATCCGTACTCGGCTGAGATCCCTCTCTGCAGTGTCGACGAATATACCCCCACATAGACTAACCGCCACAGGTGGAGACTGATAATGAGAGAGGGGTACCATGCCTCGATAAACCGGTCAGAAAATAGATGTCCACGATAGTCAAGGGGATCGATTTGCCCCTAATTTGGAACACCTAGTTGATAGGATCCCAGGAATTGAGGAAATATTGCAACAAACTAATTTGTTGCCTCATGCTAGAGATACAAAAAAACTTCAACAAGCCACAGTTTCGCAATGCAGCTACTGTGCCCGGATCATGTAAAGAAACAACGTCCTCTTCTTCATGCTTGTGTTCTCGCCACGTAACAACTATATTTTCTCCAATGAATCTCTGAAAAACAAACAAGAGAAGAGTCAGGATCTTCATTTGGTAAAAAATAGGCAAAAACTCATGAGGAAACTGTGCAAAAAATTTCCTCCTTGCCCCCATCGCACCCCAGTAAGTGTACTAGGAGTGATGCATACTGACTAGTCAGTGAGAAGATCAGTATGCATCACACCTTTCAATTAAGGAAGGGTGCGATGGTCCCAGGGCGAGTTCTTCAAACCCTAGAGGCTCATCAGAACAAGGAAATAGGCTTAGGATCCAAAATTAAAGGCATGCAATTGAAGAGCACAAGTTTAGCTCCTACCTAGTCCAAGCGGTGTCGAGAATCATCCACAGAATCTCCCAGAATCTGCTAGTGAAAATTAGGGGGGAAAGCACCTCCAGAGCTCCAACAAACCAAATTCAAATGAAATGGTAAAATGAGAGGTAAATGTCACTTTTAATTTACCATGCACGTAATTCAAGTGAAATACTAGTGTTCTTAACTCATTTACCAAGCATATGTTTTCATTTCTAATCGGTTTGATGAAGAAAATGAATAGGTAGTACAATCTTTGAGAGAAAAAAATGCTAATGTTGAATCAAAGACTCAATGACCATCATCGCAAGCAATGTTACCGCAGGGTTTAAGCTCGTTAAAAAATAAACCCTCCATGAGCAGTTTTAGCGCATAGTTCAAGCTCATTATAAAATAAACATAAGTCATGAGCAAATGTTTTCCCCAACATTTAAGCTCATTAAAAAATGAACCGGTAAATAATCATCGTGAATGCCTTATCGCTAGCTTTTGAGCCTTGGTCATGTTCTCATCATCACCTCCACTATGTTTTTAGCCAATCATTCATCCCCATATGATTGTTTACCCCTTCGAGGAACATCTGTGAAGAGTGATTCTATTAGCCATCCTTGTGACACTGTCGTGATTGGAAAATTCCAAATCTTACCTGGAATTAGCTGCTGCCCGAAACCATCACTCTTTCCTCGAAAATGAGTCTTCTTTAAGCTCTTTTCAATTGACTTGTAAAATATGAAAAGATTGTCGAGCGATTGGCCTCTTCGGCTCGTTAAAGTCATCGGAAGTGCTATCCATCTTCTAGATTTTAATCTTTTTGGACCTAAAGGATTATTACAAAAAACTATCGAGCACTTGTCTTGTTCGGCTCAGTAAAAGTATCGAAAATTCATCCCTTTTGTATTATTTTATGCTTTTTCGGACTTAAGGGATCATATGATGAAAAATATTCATTGGAGTCTCCTTTCCATTTCTTTTAGACTCTCTAAAATTGAAAGGGACCGAGTTATCTTTGTCGTTAAACCCGTTAAAACCGAATAGCGACAAACTCGTCCAAATGGATGAGAACGAGTTTCATTGTTGCTAGGATCGCTGAAATATAGCAACAGGTTCGCCTGAAGGGCAGACTATAGAACAAGCATATGTTATCCTCCTCAAGCTTGACAAAAATAAAGTTGTACTGGTCAGCAATGATTGGGGAAAATTGGGAAGAAAACTTGAAAAAACTTTATTGGTAGCAAGTCGCTCTTGAACATGACACTTTCCTTCTGCATCCATGCTGGGTTGGGTTGTTTCGTTCATTGGTCATCACCATTGGTTCATTGGGGTTAACGCTACCAATCGATTGTCGGTGTCGCTGATATGTTCAAGAGAAGTCATTCAAACAATTCACCTATGTCTCACCCACTGCAATACATTCATGCTCCATTCCTTCATGACCGCCACCTTGAACCCTGTATCATTAGACTGTTTTCACCTCCAAAATCATTTGCTTCGTTCCATGTCGTTGATGTGGGATTCATTAAGGTCCTCTTGCGATAGGTCACTTCTTGTCAACATCAGCTCATTATCGAAGAAGTTGACTTAGGAACAACCCTTCCAGTACTTTGAAGCTTGCATGCCTCAATGGCAAGTTTCTCACTTTCGACGACAGGTTTACATCAATGGCCTTCGACCGAGAGATTTTACATGGTGTTCGATGCCAAGTCCTTTTCACACCACGTGAATTGTACTGTAGTACCTTGAGGTTCATTGTCATTACTGGTTGGTAATCCGGCGATGTATTTCCATGTTCGACTCCAGAACATTTTTCACATGGATCGACTTGTACTTTGAGTAAAGATTGAATGCGTTTTGAAGACCCCGGATCTCGTTTCATCCATCCGGGCTGCGATATATTCAGGAATATAAAGACATCAAGTGTACATCATTTCCAAACAGATGATCGTCCAAATAAAAGGATGATGAGTCCATATCATCAGTCTGTCACACAGACGATTGTCTGTCCTATGTACATGAAAATGAATTTATAAAGCTGATCATGGGAATGCCCGCCTCAGCTAGATCATGAAAATATGTTGTAAAAATAATGTATTGTATTGTATCTTATTACAGGTCACCTCCTAGCTCGAAAAAACTTCGGATCCTCATAGTAAAGCATTTCACTCGACATCAAAAAGATTAACGACCTCATGCTTTAGGGGGAAACTGTTATAGACATTTTTGGACACTTCAACCCAGTCATAAATTTCCATAAACTGAGGGCTCCTAAGTCCCTAAAAGTGTTGCTTCACTGCCTAAAATAACAAGGTCAGCTGATTACATCATCTCCCAGAAGTTCTCCACTAAAAACTGCTCATAAATGGTCAAAACTGGACCATACTGAAAGCCCAGTGCAGAGGGTGCGATGCATATCACCTTCCCAGTATACAAGGTGCGATGCATACTGAATTTCTCCTCTGTAGGGTGCGATGGTTGGGAATGGACAAATGGCACGGAAAAAATGCGAGGTGGAAGATCATGGAATCTTCTAGAAGCTTCCCCTCTGACACTTGCCTCTCTGTTTTCGACCAGGGATGAGTAAGAGATCATCATTCTCCAAGTGGAAGCAGGAACTATCATAGAGAGGACACTAATCAAGACCCTAGAAGATGACTCACCTCCCTATAATCATCTATATATGGATCCCTCATCACAGAGATCCAAAGGCTGGAATTTCGTACCTTATAGAGAAGTGCTATTGGTTTTCTGGTGTAATTTCATAGTGTTGGGTGATCTAAGCTTTATTTGAGGTGAAGAAGGGCCTTCTTGCTGAAGGATGATGCTGGGTTAGAACATATGGTTGCAATCCTCTTGCTACTTTTCATCTTAATAAAGCTATTCAAGTTTTCCTCCATATTCTTGTATGTTTCATTATACATGCATTTGTATCGTTAACACACATCTGGTCCTATGTTATTTATGAATATAGATCTTTGTTCTTCGATAGCAGTATGTTGCTTTGATTCCACATGTGCTCTTTGAAGCTGGGCAGACAAAGCAGAAGCAGAAAGGCTCTATCAGGAAGGAGAGAAAATCAAGCGCAAGACTAAGGTTGGTCTCCTTTGTTCCACTCCTATCTATTTTCATAAAGGAAAGCGAAAGTAGACTTTACTTGTTTGTTTCTAAGATAGCCACCAATATTAGTGGGAATAGTAGCATCTGAGTGGAAACTATTCCCAGTAACAGTATTTTCCAAGGAATTTTGTAACTTGTGGGCTAGCATTTCTTTGTCAATCAGTGTGGAATAGACCATTCCCCAGTTTGCTTGTGAAGCTCAATTTGGTCCATAGGATGAATGCCTTTGGCTAAGACCTCCAAGTTTGTTCTGATGTAATCTGCTACTGACTAGGGTTGCTACACCTTTGGCTTAAAGTAACTCATTAACATTTTGCCTTCCTTAATTTCATAGGCTGACATTAATCTTTGTTGGTTTGTGGGGGCCATTTTCAAACACTGACTGTAAATTTGAAGTCTTACAAGATCATTTATGGCTTTTATCTATGTGAAGGTCTTCTTGATGTCTGAGGCCTGTTTCCTTTGTGGCTTGAGGGATGTCACTTCTATACTGTGTTTTTTTTCTAACTCTAGCATCAGTGAGCTCGCAGATGTTCCTCCCACTGTAAAAGTTTGTTGGCTAGCTCTTTCTTCTCTCTGGCTGTCTATAGTTTCTTCAATTATTTTCTCTTCTGACAGAGGGTTCAATATTTTCCTCTTTGATCAAGGCTCTCCTGTGGGTCCACTGATAGGTGTGGTGGTTTCTCTGTCTCTCTTTTTATTTCTTTCCTCATTTAGAGGATTTTGCAATGCTGGAATTTCTGTTGCTTTAGCTTGGGCTGGAGGAATTTGTACTTGACTCTATTCTTTGGACATTCCAGGCTGATCTGACATTGTAGGCTGCTCTGTGGTATCTATTTCTTTTCCTTTGGAAGTTCCTGTAGCTGGTATGTTGGTCTCTTGTGGAGGCTGTTGAGAAGTTCCAGCAGAGGATGTACCAATCTCTAATCTTTGAGGCAGCTTGAATGGTACTTGTCCAAAAGAGTCTAGGTCAAGGGTCTTTTCATGATCTCTCATAGAATTTTCCATTTTTTCCTGTTCACTAATATATTCTATTAGGGTCCCTTCTACCTATTCATCTAAGTTTGCAAAATTCTCAATCTCTAGGATCCTATGGTGTATATAGGGGGATAACCTGTTTTTTTTCCTTCTGTTACTTATGAAACTATTAGGGTCACATGGCACCCACCAAAAACTTTTTCTTAATTTAAGGCGGTCTTCTAAAATCTTTTCAGCTTCTTGTCATGCATCTCTAGAATTGATGACAAAAGGGCCTAGCTGGTTCTTTATTCTTAACTCGGCCTTCTTCTTTGCAGCAAAAAAATGGACTAAATCTGCATTGATGATCTGTCTGAAATACTCTAGTGCAAATAATCTCATGGGCACATATTTAGGTAACTTGAAAGGGCAGAGTTCACACCCATACATTCTGATTTCTGTGTGATTTTTGTATAGGTACCAGTCACCTATCCAATATTGATTTGAGGGCTGGAGAATTTTCTCCATGTCACCACTGATCCTAGGAGGGGAAACTCCTAGCAACGGAGAGGTTGTTGGATGTAAAAATAAATCAATGAACTCATTATAAGTGTAAGGGGACTCCATGGTTTTATGAAAGATTAAACTTCAAAAGATCACAGACCTTCGATTTCCCTTCGAGTCTAATTTCCTGATGGGGAAAGGAAAGTTGTCTGGTTTATGATATAAAAAAATGTTGTATATAAAAGAGGTGTATTTGAAAACTCTTTCCCTTTCCAAATTCATCAATTGATCATGGATTTTATTGGCAATGAAAGTGGCATAGTCATATTTGACAGTAGGGGGTTGTCCTAGAGTGAAGATTGATAGTAACACTAGGGTAATATCATCAACAAATTCACTGGAGTTGAATCCCATTATTAGAGATATCATATCAACAATGAGTCTTCCAATTTATGTGAAGCAAATTTGTAGATAAGGAGGTGGGCCTTTATGCTGGTAATTTGGTAATAGAAGGCTTGAACAATGCGGTATATTTCTGATTGAGATAACTGATGGGATTTTTCAAGTAGATATCTTAGGGAAAGAGGAGCAAGGGGCTGAGTGGAATGGAACTGTATCATTTCGTTGATGGATTTAACAGTTATGGGGAAAAGGATAGTTTGGGATGGGGACATAACTGCTCTGTGGACAGGGTCATAGTTGGCACAACAATGATGAATTATCTCTGCGAAAACATGGACTGAGGGGAGGAAATACATGGGAATGTTAGATTCCCACTGTCCAAAAATGTCAGACTTATTCAGATGACTATTTCTGATTTGATAGAATATTTTAAGATGATTACTATCACTAGATAAATCTTTTATTTGAAAATCTTTGTCGGCTAGGGGTAGATAATCTAATTATTTATGGGGTGCATTCATGGGTGCGACATTTAGGGCTATAGGGGCTTCCATATTTGGTTCTTGTGTATTCAAAATGGAATTCAGACTTTCTATGGGAAAAAAATAAAAAAATAGTTTTGGGGTCTTTTTATGGCAGATATAGACTTTTTTTAACTTGAATTTGTTATTTTTTGGTAAAATTCTTAGTAGAAAACCGAAATTGCAGGGTTGCAAGGTAAACTAGATAAATACCTATGTTAAAGAGGAAAACCGTATAATGGCAGCTTGTTTGACAGGTTGTGAGCTCATTGTTGTAGTCTTTTTGGTGGGGTGGCAGTTGGGAAACTGGAACAGTGCACTCGGTCGCTAATTTTGCATGGGAGATCGGAACGTAGAAAACTGCAGTGAAATTGACATTTTACCGTTTATTTAACAAAATTCAGGTTGGTGGGTCTTTTTGCATTTATTGGCTAGATGACATAAGTGTGATGTGATTCTTTGTCGATATGTGGAGGGTGGTAAGCGGTTTGCATCACACCACTTTGAAGCTGGGTGGTTTTGGGCCGGGGGCGAGCAATCATGTTGGCAGCACGACACGTGGAGGGGGTATAGGGAGAAAACCTCCTGGTTATTGTGAGTTAAAGCATGGTTACCAGGGGGGGCACAATATCACCATCGACTGTTGGATGAAAAGGTAGATATTGGATGGCGGATGAGTGTTGGAGATGAAGGGGATTTAATTTGTGGTAGGCCCAATGTATTCAACAGTGTTTAATCATATCGGGGACAATTCTATTGGTCGGGGTTGGTTATTAATTAACTTGAAGGGTTAATTAATCCCATATGGTGCGGCGAGGAGTTTAGGCTCTTAACGAATCACAGATTAACTCATTAATCCTCCATTAAATGACAATTAAGGTTGTATTCAACCAAGGGTGAGATATATAAAAAGCGGGGGATTAATATAATAATTACATATTACGAGAAAGGTAAATGTATTTTTCGGGATTTATATCATAATAGTTAAGGGTTAATATAACTTCAAAATTAAAAGCGCCAAGTTAAAATGTTAGAAATTTACATTTAAAACTTAGGCTAAAGTGGGAAAAGGGGTTTTCAGGTGATATTATGCATTTCCTAAGTGAAATAGGATTTTTACTTAGGAAAAATTTATGAAATGAGATGAATGATTTAATGGATGATTTTGAGTACTTAGGCTTTTAGATCATTAAGCCGAGGGTCTAGTCCCCCTAAAATTCAGAGAAATTCTCTGAGTCCCTTTGATTTTGAAAGACCTTAATACTTAGGGGAAATTAGTGAAATCTTTAGGGAAAAATGCGAATGGAAGTTAATTATTTGACCTTGTCTTGCTTGAACTGCATCAAGTGTAATGTCTACCTTGCACTTGTGATAAAAGTAAAGATAACCACATTTAGAGACATAATTCATCATAAGTAACTCTGGGACACCATCTACTTACCCTACCTACTTTAGCCTAACATTTTTTCTTCTTTATTTGGGTGCACTTAGACTGGAAAACCCTTATCAAATCATCATTTTATTTTACATGGCAAGCCTACCTAAGTTTGCACTTATTACATCCAAGGGCTCAGATTAAACTGTTGAGCTTCTTTTTATTTACTCTACCTATCTACTCATCTGCCAAGATTAAATAGTTTGGTCAGATTTTATTCTCTATTCTACAACATGAAATTGAAAAATGAATAAGCCAAGTTTAAACAGTTTGACTCTCCATAAATTGTGGCAAAAGTTTAACAAGTTGCACACAATTACTTATTACAGAAAATGAAATAGTAGTGGCATTTGGAATTGCACACTTTCCTGGTCTATTTTGTTTGGAGTTCATTTCTTTCACTTTTTTAACCATTTTATTATTTTCACCCTTCGATTTTTCTTTTATGGTATACCCTCTTTAAATTTTTTAAATTTTTTTATTTTTTTGAAAACATGGAAAACCTTTGCAACAAGAAAAGGTATGAACATATGACAGAGCTCATCAAGTCAATCATGAAATATGACACCTATTGGTATAGGAGCATAATACACATATCAAGGGGTAGGTGCCCTGCCCAACATGGTGCGCTCGCTATGAGTGCGCCCATCACCATCGCACATAAGCGAATGTTGTGCCAAGTCTTTGCATATAACCAAACGCTCACATGAGTCGCATTTAACCAAACGCAAGTGCCCGTCTCACATAAAGGTGCACCCATACTATGGGTTCAGTTTTTTAACTCTCTCCAATGCTCCCAACCCGAATACTTGACACCCCAGGCCCCCCCTACGTGGTAGAGTTTTCTGGCGCAATGGGAGATGGAAACCCTACATTTCATACACTTCGACAGCTGTCGTCATGGTGGGGCGGGGAAACCCCACCTTCCCCACACTTGGATGGCTTCCGTCACAACAAGGCATGGAATCTACAAGTTCTGGAGATAGACCAGGTAAGTGGTTTTCACCCTGTCGTGAAATGGAAACCCCGAGTTTGCAAGAATTGGGTAGTTATTCATCATGCCACAACATGAAAACAATGAGTTCCATAAATTTGGGCTTTTTTGGTCATGTTACAACATGGAAACCCAAGTTCCCTGCACCAGGGCCGTGTTTTTTCCCAAGTAGGAGATGGAGACCTAGAGGTTCCCAGAATTAGGCGGTTTCTCTCATGCCACGAAATAGAAGCCCCCGAGTCCCACAGACTTGGGCGATTCTCTTTCATTCTGCAGGATGGAAACCCGAGTTCCCTACACTGCGGTCATGGTTTCCCTCATGGTGGGACATGGAAAGCCAAGTTTCCCATAATTGAGCGATTTTCGTCATGTCATGGAATGGAAAGCCCCATGTTCAGTAGACTTGGGTTGTCGTTCCCTGTTGCACAATGACATGGAACTCTGAAGCTCCCCAGACTTTGGTCGCCATTCCCTATCGCGTGATGACATCGAAACTTGAAGCTCCCCAGACTTGGGCAGTCATTCCCTGTCACACAATGACATGGAAATCTGAAGCTCCCTAGACTTGGGCAACAGTTTTAGCTAGGACGCAACATGGGAACCCCATGTTTCCTAGACTTGGGTAGAAATTTTTATCATGATGTGAAATGGAAACCCTGTGTGTGTCCACTGACTTGGCTAGAAATTTCCATTGTGTTGTGAAATGGAAACCATGAGTTCCCCAGAATTTGGCATCTTTTTGTCGCCCCATGACATGGAAATGTGAAGTTCCACAAAGTATTGGGTGATTCAAGGTGTGTCATGACATGGAAACCTCTAAGTTCCCCATGCCATGGTCAGACATGGAAACCCTAGGTTCCCAGAGTTGGGTGGTTTCTATTGGTGGTTCCGGCTGTGCTGTGACATGTAAACCATGGGTTCTCTAGACTTGAGCAATGGCTTCGAAATGCCCCAAGTTCCCTAGACTTGTGAGCTGGTTTTCATCGTCATGGAAACCCCAAGGTCCCCAAGTTGGGGCTTTTTTGAAAACCTTGAGTTTCCATCGTGCCATAAAATATGGAAACTCGTGATTCCTTCAAGGGAGGGACATGGAAACCCCATGTTTCCCCAGACTTGGGCACCACCAGCTTTGGCTGGGGCATAACATGGAAACACCAAATTTCCCTAGGTTTGGGTACTGGGGTATGACGTGGAAACCGCAAGTTTTGGGTGTGACATGGAAACCCCAAATTTTGGGTGCGACATGGAAACCCCAAATTTTGGGCATCAGGTGGAAACCCAAAATTTTTGGCATTGGGGCGCGACATGGAAACCCCAATTTTTCCCATGCTTGGGCGCCTTTTCCATCGCAACATGGAAACCCAAAATTTTGTGCGTTGGGGTGCTATTTGGAAACCCAAATTTTCTCTCGCTTCGACACCTTTTCTATCACGACATGGAAACCCCAAATTTTCGTCCCTAAGAAAATAATTTATGAGATGTGAGCAATAAAAAATGTTGTTTGGAGGAAGAGGCAAAGGTGCAAGAGTGAGAGAGTTGTCTAGATTTGTTTGAATAATGTTTGACAAGAGCGAAGCTTTGGATCGAGGTGACCAAGGGCTGAATCCTAGTGGATCATGGCGACAAGGCCACTATTCCACTTACAATACCCCATCATGTATTGAAGTCATCTACAAAGGATTCTTCTTAACAACCATTTGGAATTAAACTTCAAAAATTCCTTGACCAAGATGCTTCACGTCATGGTTTGCAAATGACACGGTCCCCTGGGGGCACCAAAGCGACGCCCCTATTATGGGTCGAGATACAGTCAAAGAGTGACATGCACTACTTCTAGCGTGGATTCTAACTTAGAGGTGTTCACTCATAATCTGGCACATGGTATCTTCGTGTCTCTGGCTTTTCAACCAAGCACGATGACCAATTGTGTGAATCAACAATTCCTCCCATACTAAGTTGAATTACTATTGTTGTGCAGTTCATCAGTAGGGTAAAACTAACCTATCTCACGACAGTCTAAACCCATCTCATGTCCCCTATTAGTGGGTAAATAATCCAACACTTGGTGAATTATGCTTCACAATTCTAGGAAGAGCCGATATCAAAGGATCAAAAAACAACGTCACTATGAATGCTTGGCTTCCACAAGCCAATTATCCCTGTGGTAACTTTTTTGACATCTCTAGCTTCAAATTCCAAAAATTTATATGATTTATAGGCCACACTTTCATGGCTTGTATTCATATTGAAAATAAAAATCAAATGAGGTTTTACCCTTTTGTTCCACACGAGATTTATGTTCTCGTTGATCTCATCCTAGGACACTTGCGTTATCTTTTAAAAGATGTGCCGCCCCAGCCAAACTCCCTAGGTGCCTGAACTGACCTGCTGAAACATGCCTTAAGGAAAAAAAGAGGGGAAATGCCCCATCTCTACCCTGTGGAATAAGAAAAATAACTTTAAAAGTAGTGGTACTTCACTTGCGTCAAAAATGTCTCCCACTTATTCTACATCTCTCAAGTCATTTCACAAAGTTTGACTAGATTTAATCTTAATAGGGTATTATTTCCCTGTTGATTCTACCAAGCTCTTTCTGTTGGGTGTGGTTTCGATAGATATTATATAGGGACAGTGGGAATCTCGTTAATCGGTTCATGTGCATCACTAATTAGATGAAGAGACATTTGGCTACCTTAAGAGAGTCATAGTTACTCCCGCCAATTACCCACGATTAATTGAATTTATTCACTTTGACATTCAAAGTACTGGGTAGAAATCACATTGCGTTAGCATCTGCAGGGACCATCACAATACTTTTTTTTAATTAAATAGTCATATTCCCCTTATCCATACCAGTTCTGTTTTGATTGTTCGCTGCCTAGGGAAAAGCCTCCGGTAGGGGGCATTCTACAACCGTAGCCCAATCGGTACATGATTTCTCGCCCTCAGCGTGACAGTAGCTTGGGAAGACTGCCAATAGCCCACGAGTTGAGGGTACAGACCCCTAGGCGCAACCTTTAGAGCCAATCCTTTTCTCAAAGTTACATATCTGTTTTACTCACTACCCTTACCTACATCGTTCTATTGACCAGAGGTTGTTCACCTTGGAGACCTAATTTAGTTATGAGTATGACTGGGCATGAATGGTACTCAGTCCTCCAAATTTTCAAGGGATATCGAGGGTGCACTGGTCACTGCAAGATGTTGAAAATAAAATATAATTCAGATTTCCTAATGTTGCTACCCACCACCATGTCCCGGTTCGAGAATATTAACCTAATTCCCTTTCTATGCTCGTGTAGAGTGCACCCTTGATACAAGGCTTCCCCATCTCTTAGGATCGACTAACTCATGTCCAAGTGTTGTTCACATGGAACCTTTCCCCACTTCAGTCTTCAAATTTCTGATTTGAATATTTTCTACTACTACCAAGATCTGCACTAAGGGCCAATCCACCCAAGCTCACGCTCAAGGCTTCTCAGCGACCCCCATGTCCTCCTACTCATCAAAGCCAGGAAATGGCTCCAATGGTTGAGTATAGGTTGCACGCTTTAGCAACATCCATTTTTGGGGCTAGTTGATTTGGTAGGTGAGTTGTTACACACTCCTTAGTCGATTTCGTCTTCCATGACCACCATCTTGTTGTCTTAATCAACCAGAATTCTTTGTGGGATCTCAATGTTGGCATTATGACTCAAATTTGGTGCTATGACATAGGTGTTGTCCTTGATGGAAACTCACTCAGATGACAGATCACAGTTCAGACTCAAAAAATGAAGAAAAAGAGGCATATGCAGGTTCTCCATTGACCAAGCACTTATACACGTTGGTTCAACATTTCAAAGCAGCGTATACACAGGTTAGCCTTAAGAAAAGTGCATATGCACTCAACTTAAACACATTGAAGTAGCGTACAACTCATAAAATATGCTTTAGATACTTCTATTTGTTGTTGCAGTGTTCTGGGTTTTGGCTTGGGTTCTAGTTACTGTTACTGTATTCTAGTTACAACATTCCGAGAAGTGATTGTTCGATTTAGTTTTGGTTGGTGTAGAGGAAATTGGTTGATGTAGATATATTTTATGTTTGATTGATGTTATTGATGGATCTAGTATGAAAATTTATGAAACATGGTCCCTGGAAGAAAAGAGATGTTTGTAGACTTCAGTAGGCCAGCACCTACATACTAGTAAACACATCAGCTAGTACAAGAGCTAGGGGTCGTAGCTTCCTTTCAGGAGAAGCTGGAGAATGTGAGAAGGTTTTAGCCTTCTGCAAGAATAAGCCTACATACTAGTATAAGATTTCACCAGTACAAAAATTGTAAAAATAAGTTTCTTATTAAAAGGAAGATAGAGATGATTGCAGCAGGTGGTTTTCAACCACATTGGCTTTCCACCTTATATATTATGTTTATGTGCATGATTGTATGTTCTATTTTTACTACTCCTCGTTACTGCTTATATGGTTCTTTTGATGCACAGATTAAAGATCAACATATGAAGAATTAACTAAATTATAAGTTTACAGGGTCTATGCTAGTTTCCTTACATACAATGGCATACACACAAGTTTCATTAACTGAAGTAGCATATATGAATCTGAATATGGAAATGAAATATTATTGACTTTCTAATACTAATTCAACACCCCCCCCCCCCCCCATAGTATTGTTTCCAACAATTGGTATCAGAGCAGGTCCTTCAGAAGAAGCTTGATCGCTTGAAGGAAGATCTATCATCATGAGTAACTACGAAAGAGAGGGATCCATTAGACCACCAATATTTGATGGGAGAAACTTCGTTTATTGGAAGGTAACAACCACAGCCTATCTTCAATCTCTTGGAACAGAAGTGTTGGCATTATGAGACAAGTGTTGTCCTTGATGGAAAATCACTCAGATGATAAATTATAGTGAAGCAAAGTTCACGCACTTTCATGTAGAGAAAAGTTCCTTTCATGTAGAGAAAAGTTCACGCACTTTCATGCAGAGAAAAGTTCACGCACTTTCATGCAGAGAAAATTTCCTTCCGTGCAGAGAAAAGTTCACACACTTTCATGCAGAGAAAATTTCACGCACTTTCATGCAGAGAAACGTTCATGCACTTTCACGCAAGGAAAAGCGTGTACATGTGGGAGAAATTATTTTTGGTCCGTGGTATTTAGTCCTTGGTATTTGAACCTATGGTTTTGGGCCATGGTATCTCGTCAGAAGTGTTGATCCCAAGTATTGGGTCCATGATATTGTTTTGTTATGGTTTTGGACCATGGTATTGAGTAAGGCCTAAGACTATAAAAGGAGAAGAAGATCAATAGGCAAAGGTAGGAAAAAGACTTGAATATTTGATGTAGTATGAGATCTAGTATGCAGGATATGAATTATGATGCATTGCTTGATCTAAGCTAAGGAGGGATCTCACCGGTTGATGGAGAAAAAGATCTAAAGATAGATCGGGATCAAATGGTTTGAAATGAATCATCTTTATATGGTTTGATCATGGATAGACTAGATTTGAATTATTGATGCATGTTTTATTGTACACATGTTATGATCTGGGTATGACTGATGTCTAAAACAACCTCAAATTCATGATTGAATATGTATAGATATGTACGCAGGTTGGCTTTGGCGAAACCGCATATATATGCAGGTTTGATTCATTGTAGTAGCTTATACATAATAAAGTATGATGTTTGAAGTTGCATTTGGGTTTGATTGTTATTGCAAAGTTCTATACTCTGCTCTGTGTTTTGGTGACTGTGTTGTTGACAGGGTTTCAGTGTTTGAGTGATTTAGAAATTGATGATGCTAGTATTGATTGTTTTGTGCTTCAATGATATTGATGGGTCCAGTATGAAAATTGGATGAAACGTGGCCTTCATATTATAGTCTTGTGCTTCAGGAGTATCCAGTCTGAAAATGTATGAAACGTGGTACCTGGAGGAAGAAAGAGAAGGTTGTTTCCTTCTGTAGGTCGGCACCTACGTACTAGTACATCAACTAGTACAAGAGCTAAGGGGCTTGTAGCTCCCTTCCAAGAGAGTTTGGAGAATGAGAGAAGGTTGTAGCCTTCTGTACGTAGAAGCCTGCGTACTGGTATAAGACTGCACCAGTACAAAACTGTTGTAAAAGAAGTTTCTTATTAAAAGAAGATAGAGACATCTTATAGCAGGTGGTTTTCACCCACATTGGGTTTCCACCTTATATCATGGTGTTCATGTGTGCTTCTTGTGTGTGATGATATGCTCTATTTTACTGCACGTGCTTACTATACATATGGTTAAAGAAGTTCTGATGCACTAACATTTAATGGATTAATTGAATCATAAGTATTCTGGATATACGCTAGTTTCATTAGACATAATTGCGTATACACACGCGGGTTCCCTTAATTGAAGTAGCGTATATGTGTCTAAATATGGAAATGAATTTTTTTTATTGATTTGATAATACTGATTCACCCCCCCTCTCAATATTATTTCTAACAATTGGTATCAGAGCAGGTCCTTTGGTAGAAGCTTGATCGCTTGAAGGAGATCCGTGGAACTATGGGAAAGAAGCTTAAGAAGAAAGCACCTAAGAAGAAGAAGACATCTCAGAAGAACTATGATAGTGGGTGTATGGCTTGGGGAATATGTGGAAGAAGCACATTAGGTTCAGAATCACTTCAGAATGAAGATGAACAAGATCTATCAGGTATGAATTTGTTATTCTCTGGTGATACATCTATTTATCCTCTTAAAGATGATGAAAGTGATAGTGAAACAACTGAATTTGCGCTTATGGGTGAACAAGAAAGATATCAAATAGAGGTAGAATTTTAAAGGCTTACAGACAAAATTAGAGATCAACAAGATCCGTTGAGCAAGAAGGAATGTGCCTTCAAAGAAGAATATACCAAACTTAAAGCTCAACTAGAGGAGGGAAATAAGGTAAGGAAGTTATTCAAGGAAAAATGTGAAAAGTTGCAGGATGAAGTGACATCATTAAGAAATGAAGTCAATGAAAGGAGCACAATCATCAAGAAACTCAGAGATAGATCCATTTATTATGAAAGGCTTGAAGCTACAATCTGCTCGCTAAAGGAAGATATTGAAGAATCAAAGAAACAGAATAAAGGACTACTCCAAGCTATTGAAAAACAAGATAACGAAGTTCCTGAATTAAGGCATCAGTTGGAAGAAGGAAGGAAAGCTGAGGAGAACATAAAGAAGAAGTATCGTGAAAAGGAAGAGCATCTTGAGATTGAGGTAAATACTCTGAATGATAAATTAGAAGAAAAGGATAAGCTCTTATGATTTCAAGATAGTACTAAAATTTTGGATGATATTCTTAGTAGTCAAAGGTCTCCTGCTATCAAAACTTGTCTTGGTTTTTATGAATCTGGTTAAGGTGAATCTAGCTCAAAAGGAAAGGCAAGGAACTCTAATGAGAAATCTGAAATGCTCAACAAAGAGATGAGAGGAAAACCTCATCAACAGCCAAGGAAAGAAATACTTCAAAGAAAATATTTTACTCCTCCAATGAATAATGTTGAATGTTATGTATGTCATAATCTTGGACATGTTGTAGCCAGATGTAGAAGAAGAATGGTTCAAGATAATCAGAAAGATCATCACATTACTTTCAGGGATATTGTTTTTCTTGCAATATGTTTGGTCACAAATCTGTTGATTACTACAAAAGGAATATGAAACATATAAGGTGTTATGCATGTAACAAGATTGGACATATAGCAAAGGAATGCAGGAATAAAGTACGGGCACCATACCAAAAGGAGAAAACTTCATCACACTTGAAGATATGGAAGAAGAAGGAAGTATAGTCAGAAAGATGTGGCACAACACAATATACTCAGACACAGCACAACACAAACATAACAGACTCAAGGAGAGCTGAAAATATAAAACTGTAGTGTTCTGAATCTCATATGCAAGTTCCATAAATATAAGTCGCATATATATATGCGAGTTGGCCACTGCGCAGTCGCGTATATGTCATTCTGAGGAAAAGTAGTACGGATAGGGCTCAAGAAAAGGGTTTGATAGGATGCAGTCTGTTTGCTTTGTTTGATAATTGTCACAATCTGCTAATGATGTGTGGAAATGTCTTGATACTCCTAAGAAGTTTAGAAGTATTTTTTATCCTAACTTGATGATGATGAAGTCTTGATGCTTATTGCTGATACATGTATGATTAGATCTAACAGTGAACAGATGGCACAGGTTCAGGGGGAGAATATTCTTTTAATGATGCATTGTTGGCATTATGGTTAGTAGTCCTTGGTGATGATGCTTATATGGCTAAGTGAAATATCTTGCTATGAGTTGACCATGGAAAAATATCATATGTTTCTTGGGGTTACATAGTTGATGTTCAGATCAGATTTGTGGTTGATTCTCTGATAATGCATATATGGTGCTTACATGGTGATCTTCATAAGGATAAGGAGAAGTACAAATCTTGTATACACATCTTCATTAATTGATGATGAGTCTATCATACGTTGTTTCCCTCATATGCATAAAGATCATATAATATAGTTGATGCAAGTCTCCTATAGTTATTGGCTCTCATGTGAATGAGGATTGCTGCGGTTGATGATCTTGTGCTAAAGATACATAGTAATATATACTGTATGCTGGATACATGAATGATTACTCAAAATTGCATTGTTGGAGACATGATGATGATAAAATGACAGATTGATACTTACATATGTTGATTGATACAGATTTCCCTGAATGATGATACATGGATGATATATAAGATCATGCAGATCTTGATTTTGATGAGATGGCTATGATGTCTTTCAAGAGGATGAGTTGATATCTATATGCAGACATACCTTGCTACAAGACATTTACAGGTTGCTGATCTGGAAATGCTTGTACGTGAGTTTTATGAAGAACATCCGCGTATATACACAGGTTTGTGTGGATGTAGTCGCCTATATGGTGTTTTTGAAGGAAATCAGTGGGGATAGACTCTGATTGAAGGAAGTCTGATATGGGTCTGACAGAGACCATCTGAAACAGGTTCAGGGGGAGCATATAAACTTCTGATAATGCATTGTTGGTGTTATCTTAGAAGCTTTTGGTTCAAGTACTCAGTTGTTGTTGATTTGAAGTGGAACAAATGCAGAAGGAGAACATGGTTGTTGATCTGAATAGTGATTGACAGATGCTTCTAATATTAGTTATTGATGACTTTCATAGTCTTGCTCTAGATATTTCGTCTCTATGTCATATATGTCTTTTGTTATCAAGGTCATGTAACGGCCTATTTTGGTTTCCCCACTATGCCTGGGATAAATGATGTAATGTACTTGTTTATCATGAGTAAAATTTTGGTGTAAGCCCACATGGTTGGGTGGATGAGTCAATATTTGTATATCCTCACTTGGTTGAGAGATGGATGTTTGTATGAGTCTTGGTGATAGGAAGGTCATTTATGATAGATTCATGTTCTTCTTGTAGAGCATATTTTTGCAGATCTTGCCTACAGTCAGGGGGAGCATGAACAACACACTTCAACAGTGCAAAGACTCACCATGTACTCAGGGGGAGCATGGATAGATTGGTACACCTTGGCATATACAAAGGGGGAGCTCATTTAGAAATTTCAGCAGGCACTCAGGGGGACTATGGACAACAGAATGTTTATCAAAGGAAGAGAATATCTTGGTCCACCCTTTGCCCTTGATGTCAAAGGGGGAGAGTGATTTGGTATTGTTTCCATCAAGTCCAAAGGGGGAGATTGTTGGCATTATGATGCATGTATTGTACTTGATGGAAACCCACTCGTAGAAGAACATCTCACTTATTTATAACTAGATGAATCAACAGAAGAGATATCAGATGTGACTGAATGCATGGGATGCTGGACAACTCAAAGGAGTCAGGTGATGGTTCTGAGTATGAAAAGTTAGCTTTTCCATCAAGTCCAAAGGGGGAGATTTTTGGCATTATGAGACAAGTGTTGTCCTTGATGGCAAATAACTCAGATGATAAATTATAGTGCAACAAAGTTCACGCACTTTCATGCAGAGAAAATTTCACGTACTTTCATGCAGAGAAAAGTTCACGCACTTTCATGCAGAGAAAAGTTCCTTCCATGCAGAGAAAAGTTCATGCACTTTCATGCAGAGAAAATTTTGTGCACTTTCATGCAGAGAAAAGTTCCTTTCATGCAGAGAAAAGTTCATGCACTTTCATGCAAGGAAAAGCACGTACATGTGGGAGAACTTATTTTTGGTCCATGGTATTTAGTCCTTGGTATTTGAACCTATGGTTTTGGGCCATGGTATCTCATCAGAAGTGTTGATCCCAAGTATTGTGTCCATGGTATTGTTTTGTTATGGTTTTGGACCATGGTATTGAGTAAGGCCTAAGACTATAAAAGGAGAAGAAGATCATTAGGCAAAGGCAGGAAAAAGACTTGAATATCTGATGTAGTATGAGATCTAATATGCAAGATATGGGTTATGATGCATTGCTTGATCTAAGCTAAGGAGGGATCTCATTAGTTGATGGAGAACAAGACCTAAGGATAGATCGGGATCAAATGGTTTGAAATGAATCATCTTTATATGGTTTGATCATGGATAGACTAGATTTGAATTATTGATGCATGTTTTATTGTACACATGTTATGATCTGGGTATGACTGACGTCTGAAATAGCCTCAAAGTCATGATTGAATATGTATAGATCTGTACATGGGTTGGCTTTGGCGAAAGCACGTATATATGCGGGTTTGATTCATTGTAGTAGCGTATACATAATAAAGTATGATGTTTGAAGTTTCAGTTGGGTTTGATTGTTATTGCAGAGTTCTGTAGTCTGCTCTGTGTTTTGGTGACTGTATTGTTGACAGGGTTTCAGTGTTTCAGTGATTCAAAAATTGATGATGCTAGTATTGATTGTTTTGTGCTTCAATGATATTGATGGGTCCAGTATGAAAATTGGATGAAAAGTGGCCTTTAGATTATAGTGTTGTGCTTCAAGAGTATCCAGTCTAAAAATGTATGAAACATGGTACCTAGAGGAAGAAAGAGAAGATTGTTGCCTTCTGTAGGTCGGCACCTACGTACTAGTACATCAGCTAGTACCAGAGCTAAGGTGGTTGTAGCTCCCTTCCAAGAGAGTCTGGAGAACGAGAGAAGTTTGTAGCCTTCTGTAGGTAGAAGCCTGCGTACTGGTATAAGACTGCACCAGTACATAACTGTTGTAAAAGAAGTTTCTTATTAAAAGAAGATAGAGACGTCTTGTAGCAGGTGGTTTTCACCCACATTGGGTTTCCACCTTATATCATGGTGTTCATGTGTGCTTCTTTTGTGTGATGATATGTTCTGTTTTACTACACTTGCTTACTATACATATGGTAAAAGAAGTTCTGATGCACTAACATTTAATGGATTAATTGAATAATAAGTATTCTTGATATACACTAGTTTCATTAGACATAGTTGTGTATACACGCGAGTTCCCTTAATTGAAGTATCATATATGTATGTAAGTATGGAAATGAAAAAGTTTTATTGGTTTGATAATACTGATTCACCCTGCCCTCTCAGTATTATTTCTAGCAAGAAGTTTTGGAAATCGTGGAAGGAGGATATACATTTTCATCTGCAATTCCTACAGATATGGCAGGTAAAAAGCAATATGAAACCAATTCCAAGGCTGTCAATACATTATTGGGGAGTTTGTCACAATCAAAATTTGTCAAGGTTATGTAGCTCAAATCTTCCAAAGAAATATGGGACAAGATCATTCTAAGCTATGAAGGAGACAATTAGGTAAAATGTGCAAAACTACAATCTCTCATAATTCAAAATGAAACTCTCAAAATGCACAATTATGAAAGTATAGCTAATTACTTCTTACGTATATATGAGATTGTTAATTGCATGAAAAACTTGGGTGAAAAGATAAAATAAGTTACTTTAATTGAAAAGGTTTTAATATCCTTGTCTACGAAGTTTGAATCAAAATTTTTTGCCATAGAAGAAAAGCAGGATCTTCAGAGTATTACTATAACACAGCTGCATGAAATCTTAACTACTTTCAAAATGAGAAAAGGAGGTCCATCAATTATGAGAGAAGTTGCATTTAAAGCTTTAGGAAGAGAAGAGCTCAATGAATCAGGAAATATTTCAGAAGGTGAGGAAGAGGCAAACTTTGTCAAGAGCCTTCAATGGGGTTCTAGAAGATTCAGAGGTAAACTACCTTTCAAATATTTTGCTTGTGGAAGAGTTGGTCATTATATAGCCAAATGCCCTCATAAAGATAAGCTTGATGAAGGTAAGGAATCAACAAAATGGAATAGAAAACATAATGTAAGTAAGAAGAGATACTATGCACATGAAGATAGAGATGGTTTATCAAATAGTGATGAAGATGAACATAGTAATTACTATAGACTTCTGATGGCTTTTGAAGATGATGATGTCTTGGATGCTTTAGATGAAGATGATTTTTATGAAGAAATCTCAAAACTCAAAATATATTTATAAGAAAATAATATGATTATAGATACTCTGACACTCCAACTTGCTGAAAGAGAAAAACACAATGAAAAGCTATAGTGTGAAATTGTGGGTCTAAGAAAAGATATTGCGACAACAACAAATCTCAATCTCAGATTTGCTAAAGGATCAAAAACTTTAGATGAAATTATCAAAGCGCGGCGTTCTCCTCTGATAAAGACAGGTCTTGGATATACCAGAGAAGCGTCTCAAGTACAGAAGCTGTCAACCTCTACTAAAAGCTATCTTGATGCAGCGAAGAGAAGTGAACAATTTGACAATCATCAGTAAAGGCATAAAGCATGTCACTAGGTAAATTGGGTTCAATAGACTTCAAGGTTGAACAAAATAAGTTACGACCAACCTCAGGTAAATCATACTCAATCTACTTGAAGAATGAATCACCAGGTCAGTAGATTCGATAATCACAGGAACTTGTTTAATGGACAATGTTTCTCATGTCATAACTTTGGACACTGTGAAGTAGGAAAGTGTTCCCTTTGCGGACAAAGGAAACCACTCTAGCCCTAGAGTGGGTCTAGTCATAGAAAAGACAAAACAACAATTGATTCCCTTAAATAGTCATTGTTGGAGGCCTACCTCAAACCGGTGGTTGATGACGCTCCATTGCACTGCTCCAGCTTCGGTTTCTTTCTCCTCAATGAGAAATCAACCTAAAACACCACAAGAAAACAATAGAGCACGTAACGAAGAAAAATGCTGATATATTTACTTATAAAGTCAAGAAATCATAAGCTATCAATTAAATTGTACAGAAGATATAGGAAATCATCATTGATTGTATTAAAATGAATCAAGATCAAAGCTTACAACCAAGTCTTGATGTCGCAAACCTTCTCAGCGGGTTTGGTAGAGTCGGTCTTTACATCTCTTCGTCAGAGATCATTTCTCTTATTGCATTTTATTTTTAGGTGTCTCACTCGATTCACTCAGTTTCATTCTGCTAGGGGCATGCCATAGTCTGACAGAAGGGTCTCATGACTCAATTCCCCTCATGTTTTGTGCCTGCTGGCTCAGGTCTTTTCATCAAAGTTTATTAAAGTCCATGATAGTCAATGTTCAATCTTTTGATGGGCAAAGAGTCATGTCAATCGTAGGTCTAGGGTTTCACAAACTGTGTCTTCATAGTGTCAATAATGTCAGCAGGCCAGAGGGAGGTTCTAAACAAGTTTTTATTTCACAAAATTTCATCGTCATATGGATAGATTATGACTTTTCTTCAAAACTTTGTTTTGAAGAAAATTTGTCGTTTCATTTTTGTAATAAATTGCCATGTAATTTTCGAAAGTTTTTCAGTGGTTGAATTCTCCAGGTGCAGCCCTGGTCTTCCTTGGTCAAGACATGCCACCATACCTGCAAAAATAGCCAAAAAGATTCATCATTCAAAATAAAATAAAAAAGGAAAGTTGAAAGGCAGAAGTTGTATTAAATGCAAAAAGTGCCAAAGTTAAAAACATTACAAAATGGGTTATTGAGAAGCAAAAATTTAATCCATCTCTATATAAGATATTTGTCAAGTTATTAATCCATTTGCATCAAGAGATATTTAAAAATCCAAGATAGAAGTCGATGTTGGAGTTTGAAGGGACAAAACTTTGAGTTTAGAAGGCCAACTTTGTGTTGAATACAGTGTGGCGCATTGGGTTAGGTCGCGGCGCACATAGGCCGCGCGACGCATTGAGCCTCTTGCCACAGTGCATTTTTCCTCTGGCGTGGCGCATCCATGAGGCACAACGCACTGGGCTTGTGTGTGGCGCACATAACCTCAAAGACCAAAATCATCGTGGTTTCAATCAAATCAAGCCCATTACTATATAAGGTATTTTCATTTCTTGAAAAAAACCATTGCTAAAGCCAAGCGATCAAAAGAAATCAAATTGAGTGTTGAAGGAGAAAAATTGGCATTGAAGATGTGTAAAATGTGTGTTGAAGGTTGCGCAGCACATTGGGTTAGAGTGCGGCGCACACAAGCCGCGCGACACATTGGGCGCAATTTCACAATGTTAAATTACACTGTCGCGGTGCATCCACAGGTCGCGATGCACTAGGTTTGTGCGCGGTGCACAGAACCTCCAAACCAGAAAATCATCTCGGCTTCGATCAATTAAATCGATTCAACTCTTTTGGCTCCAAGTAAGTGGAAATGCCCCTTTTCCATTTATTTTCAGTCCATGTTTGCTGCAATTTGGGAAGGTGGTTGTATGAGTTTGAAGGCCAAATAATTGTATATCAAAATTGCTCCATAGGGTTTATGTGTGAAGCTTAAAGTTTGCTTGCTCATGCCAATTTGTTCGCACCTCTTTTCTCATCATTTTCACACCATAGTCCCTTCCCTTTTTCCCTTTGTACAAACCCAATTATATCCCTTTGTACCCATTTTCCCTATCACTAAATCACTAAAACCCTACTAACCCTCCCCCTTTCATATCACTTATAGAATCCCAATTCCTAAAATAGTCAAGTGACCGTCCCTAGATCTTTCTTCCACTTGACTTAATACATCTTGTCCTCATTTATCCCATCTCTAAACTACAAATTTCCCACCACAGTCCCTCATTTCCCTCATTTCCCTTTGATACATTTGGCAGTGGAAACAAAGCACTTATTTCAAATTTACAAAACATACCCTTGTTATATACATTGCAACACAATGACAGATACAGATTCATCATATGAGCAAGACAGTGATTCCACCACTGAGCTCAATGTGCCTAGAAGGCCTCTTAAGGGTGGTAGACATGTCAGAGAAGAGTCCACTTCCTTCACTCAATTGTAGGCTTGCCCACTTGCAATGACATCCTTTAAACAACAGTCATGCTTTCAGTATTGTGAGATGATTGCTTAGATCCAGCATCATCCAGAGTTAGTTCGGTCGTTTGTTTTACATCTGCATGATGGTCATGTCACACTTGCTGGAGTAAACTTTACCTTAACACCAGAAACTATTTCTCAGGCCACCGGGATACCGAATATAGGTGAAGAGTGGAACAAAAGGCAGCGGTTAGATAAAGCATATTATGAACCCTACATCAGGCCTACCTATTTGAGGCAGCTCAACAAGGTATTACCGTTCCGATTTCTAAAGGAAGATTATGCACCATTGATGAAACTCATTATCAGATACTTCAGTTGTGAAGGCCGCTTCTCATGCCTCTATGCATGCCATATCAAGTTATTGATGCATTTCATGAGAGTAAGGTTGATGAACATTCCATATTTCATGTGTCGAAACATCAAGAGAATGACCACTCTTGTGGAGAAGAAGACTCCTAAACAGTAGTACAATAGCATTATCACTATGCGCTCATCAAGATCATTGTTGTACATTAGCTTGGCCTGCAGGGTATCAGATGGGAAGACTTCATCTCCCGTGAGTTCTTCACAGCTTCAGCAGCTCATCAGGAGGTTTTTCATGATGCAGGTGAACCTTCATAGTAGCATGGAGGTTGGGAGGCAGAGACTACTAGTGTGCCGACATATGTCACTTATCAGAAAGGCACGAGAGGATTGTTTGCATCAACTCGACGAGTACTATCTCCACCTGGGGTGGAAGGGATCTCGTTGTCGTCATCAGCAACATAGGTACAAGTACAAGACCGAGGCAATAGGCCAATGCAGGATGAGAGGCCTTCAGGTGAGCAAGAGACTGACTTCATTCTTATTCAGGATGATGTTACAGACATGGGCTCACAAAATGCACATCTTAGAGAGATCATCTAGGAACAACAGACAGAGATCACAGCCTTGTCCCTCGACTTAGAGAGGACTAAGTGGACTATGAAATACTTAGAGTAGAGGAACAAAAATCTTGAAGATCAACAGGTAATCATGGAATTGAAAACCATCCACGAGAATTGCCAAGCTGCCCAAAGGAGGAGAATTGAGCTCACCTCATTGGAGCAAGAGATCAATGATGATTGGGAGTCTTGGCTCGAGAGAATAAACATCCACTTGGGGAGCCTATTGGAAAAGTCTGATATGGATAAATCATTGTTGAGACACATTTTTTTCAATTACAGGGCGCGAAACATGAGTTCCAAAATGAGGATCAGGAATCTAAAGGCGAAATTGAGAAAGGCATCAAAAAGACAAAAAAGACAAAAAGAGCATGATCATCTCCAAATCTTGGCTAAAGCTTCTTTGGATAAACATGATACTCAATGATAGGCCTCCAGCCCAAATTTCAAGGAATTTAGAGAAAAATTTGTCATTTTTGAATTTTTTGGTCACAAAACAGGTTTTTCTACCCAATGCATAGCGCCACTTGGCGCGTGCTTATAATTGGGAGATCCTCTAGAGGAAAAATTTACATTTTTGGATTTTTTATGAAACGTTGTGCATGATCATGGATTACCTAAAGATTTCATCAAGTTCTGGGTTGCTTAAAGGGTCAAAAACATGCAAAAAATGGCCTCTCTACCACTTTTTGCACACATAGGAACCAGTCTTGGGATATTGAAGTTTTGAAGGGGCAAATGACATCCAAATCTAGATATTTAACTTGGGTTGGAAAGTATATAGGTAGGGATTTCCAACAAGCTATCGTGGGCTCAATTTGGACTTCAGGAAGTGCCTCAAAATCATCCCCCAAGTTGTGCTACGCATAGAGATTTTGGTCACGGCGCATAGAGGATTTTTGTCTATTTTTCATTGTACAACTCAAAAATTGGCCTAGTTTTGACTAATTTTGCTTTTTGATGTAATTATTTATTTATCTTGATGTAACATGTAACTTGAGGGCCATGATGTAATTTTGTCACATATTTACTTGTTCTAGAATATTCATTCACTAAAAAGTGAAAATTTAATGAATGAATCAGTTTCCTATCATATAGAGGCAAGTTGTTGGATTGCCTAGATTTCAGTCCCTTGTTTAGAATTGGTTGAAACAGCTCCTAGAATGATGAGCTCGACCCCTAGAGGAAAGGGAATGGGTTGGGCTAGTCTATATAATGTATTTTCTTAGTCATTTTCAGGTTTGGACACTTGGGATTGCTTGGCACATCATTGTACATTCTATCTCTGCATTTTTGGCAAAGGAAAGACCAGGGTTTTGCAGCACTTGTTGGGATTTATGTGGCTTTTTGTTTTGATGGTGTTTTTCTCTATGTACTTTTAAGTTCATTGATGTTTATGTGTATCATTTTCCCTTCTCTTTACTTCTAAAATTAAACAAATGAGTGATTAAAGTAGAATTCACTGGACTTATGGGCTTTTCTTTGAACTTTTGTTTAATTTTCAATGCTTTCATCTGTTTGAGGAGGACTCTCGAGACTCTCTTGCCCTCCTTGGCTCCTAACCTGTCTGATCCATCCATTTATTCATTCTAAAGCATCAAAACAATTGCCTTCCTTGCCCCAATCAGAACTCTGCAAAAAACTGTGCCTCATCCCCGGACCCAAATTTTCCTCTCCCATTTTCCAACTCAAAACCCCAAAAACTCAAATAAAATCCTTGCACTTTATACCTAGCCTAATATTACTTGTAAAATCAGTCATCTCAAGCCAATTTGATTATTTTTCGCTGAGATTAACCTGGAGAGAGCCCTCTCCTGTCCTCGTAGGGCTAGCTACGAGGCTGAGTGTGGTTTGATGTGGACCTAGAAGCTTACGTTTTCAGCCTAAGGTAAATCTAGGCTCTAACATGGTGGTGACTCCACTTGGGATTTAATTGGATTGTTTTGTTAGTATTCCTCATTTTGAAACTATAGACGGAGTCTGAAGATTAGCCAGGTAGCTTTCAAAAATCTTTTGCTTTACATTAGCGCAAGTAGATAAACACTATGTCAATCAATCTCTGGTCTAGTCTCATTAACAGGGAAATCTAACATGCAAACACCCCAGTACATTTGATGATTCTAAGCTATGGATGATAAGCTTAGGATTTGATAGGCTAAGAAAGTTGTTTATGTCCATTTGATCATTTGAAAATACCACACTGGCTTCAAGGAGATATACCAGAGATAATCCCGATCCAGATCCTCCTCCTGTCTACGAAAATCCCAATTTCATTCCAAGACTTCTTCGTTAAGAGAGTTCTAAGACTCCCGTGTTAAAATCCCATTCATGTCCTGCAATTTTTGAGTATCTTGAAGAGCTTGATTTTGATGTGAAGTTTGAGTTGTCATTGTTTGAAACCAAATCCGAAATTGCTCTTGGTTCTATAGTCCCAAATCCTGACTTTGCTGTAGCTCTTGAAGTTGAAAGAAACAATAAATCAATTGAGAATTTTATCTTGAAGCATCTTCAGACTGAAATTCACACTTCAAATATTGTTGATTTCCTAGAAGCTGCATTTGCAACCCTCGGATCTTTCGTAACGGCATCCACCTCAAGAATTCCTACCGAACCGCCCTTTATCCCCACCATCCCTGTGCAGCCTATCATCTCTGATCAAAAGTCTATTGTAAATTCACTTCCATCTACTCCTTCTACATCCAAAATTGCTTCTCCTCTGCACACCCCTCCTCATACACCTCATACATCAATTGCACCTACTTCCCCAACATCCCCCAGACCCAATCCACCAAGAGTGATGGCTGCTCGTTTTGCACCTCTCGCGTTGCCTCAAGTTTTAGATGATATGCCCGCAGATTATCAAAGAAAAATTCCTTTGTTTGATGGCACTCCTCATAGCACTACCACTCAACAACATGTGGATAGAATGGCAGATTTTTGTGACCTTCATGAGATCAATGCAGAAAATGTAACAATGAGATTGTTTTCATAGACATTTAGTGGTGAATTTAGGAAATGGTTCAGAGCTTTTCCCGCTGCTAGCATTGCTACATTGGATGATCTACAAAGACAATTTTTAGATCATTGGGAAATCAAGAAAAATCCTCTTCAGATCCTTCATGAATATGAGCATATCAGATGAAATGTTGGTGAGTCCATTCAAGATTACTGCATTAGATTCAATTCAGTTTACAAAGCAATTCCTGATCATTTAAGGCCACCTGTGGGCTAGCCATGATGAAGTTTCTTGATGGTTTTGATGCTGGCATGGTTTATCAACTAAGAGAGAGAGAGCCTACCACAATGGAAGACATGCAGAAGATCGCGGTCAGCGTTGAGGCAAATCTATTGGCCAGGAGGGCTAGAGCAAGAGCAGAAAAGAAGGTCACAATAAAAGAAGAGTCGTCTTTGACAGATAAATTACTTCAAAAGGTGGAGCAGATGATTGAAATGGTGAAACTTGACAAACTTGAACCATAGGTTAGAAATCCTAACTTCCATGGCCAACAGCAACCACAATATAGAATCAAACAAAGAGACCAGTGAGCCCATGATCAGACAGCTCAACAACCCGTACAACCACCTCTACAGCAGAATGTGGTACTTGGTCCAGAGTAAGAAGAGGAGGAGAATGTGATTGGAGAGGAAAATCACTTCTTTACTCTAGATGATATGCAAATTTATATTACTGAAGAAGAGGAGTATGCAGAAAGTTCAGCTATACACAAAGATGCAGATTTCATTCTAGCAAATGACAAAGTTTTGGAAGAAGAATCAGATGAGTACCAAAGAGGTTATATGAATGCTTTGTCTGCCCATCAATGTCAATATTCACTTAGAAACAGAGATATTCCTGTTAACCCAATTCAGAAGAGGAAGGAAGCTTCAACATCAAATAGCGATTCAAGGGAAGGAGGCAGTTGATCCTAATATCAACAAATCTCTATCAACAGAAAAATCAAATCAGCCAATTGCATCGAAGGAAAAGGAGAAGAAAGATGTCCCAGTCAAAGAGGTAGAAATGATTTCAACTTTTAGTTTAGAAAATGAAATTTCTAACTTGAAGGTATCCATTCCCTTGACTGAAATAATGAGGAACAAAAGTTATAGAGGACAAGTTTCTAAAATTTTAAACTTTGATCCAATGTCTGATATGGTGAATGTCGAGGATGATCAACCCGAATTGATTTTTGGTCCAGCATTGAATGGTGAGTCTCGAGATAGTGATGTGCCACCTTTTTATATCAGTTTATGGGTGCATGATTTTGTGTTGCATAATGCTATGTTCAATTCCGGAGCTTCCCACAATCTTATGTCGAAAGCTATCATGGAGAAGTTGGGTCTGGACATCACTAGAAAATACCATGATCTCTTTTCATTTGATTCTAGCAGAGTGAGATGTATTGGGCTCATCAACGACTTGGTTGTATGTCTTGATCAAATCCCAACGAAGAATGTTTTGATGGATATTGTTGTGGTAGACATTCCTCCCAGGTTTGGTATGCTTCTTTCCAGGTCTTGGGGAGCGAAATTGAAAGGGAAAGTACAACTAGATTTCTCCTATGCAATGATTCCTGTGTTTGGCCAAATGAGAAAATTGTACAGGGAACAAAAAATGAAATACATGATTACAAGCAAGGAGAAACCGATCAATCATCCAATAAATTATGTATATACAGATCTAGAGTCTTTTGTTTTGTATTCAGATAGTTTCAGTGATATGGATAGTTAGTTAGTAGAAGCAGAAAGTATTCCAAAAATTACAGAGAATTTCAAAGAATTTTTGAAGAAAGAAGGACAAGAACAACAAAACACCATTGAGAAATCAGCTGAAGATAATGGACAACAAGCAGGAAAAATAGAGCCAGTAGAATTTTGGCACTTAGAAGAAGATGAAGAGGGCCTATGGACCATGGATTTCGATGGTGCAGTGGGAAATGATGGTGCTAGAACCAGTATTTGGGTACAAATTCCTCTCTCCGCCCTGAAAAACGTGCCTAGTAATGTGCAGGTATGTTCTTACAAGTTAGCTTTTGATTATTCGAACAATGAGGCTGAGTATGAAGCTTTGATTGCTGGCCTAAAAATTCTAAGAAAACTGAATGCTAAGAGGATTGCAGTATATGGCGACTCCGAATTGGTGATTAAGCAAATAAAAGGTGAGTATCAAGCAAAACATCCTTGGAGGAGGGCTTACCAAAATGTTTTCCTAGACATCCTGAAATTGTTTTCAGATTATACCTTGACGTGTGTGCCTCGTATTCAAAATGGCATTGATGATGCACTTGCTAAGGCAGCAAGCAGTTTGAGGATTCCAATGAACTCAAGCAATAAATTCTAAATCCATGTCAAGCATTGTCCAATTGTCGCGGACAATCAGAGATATTGGCAAGTTTTCCAAGACGATGAGGAAATTGATGATTTTCTGCAAAACAAAGGTAAGTTCAAAGATACCTCAATTGATGTAGAACATGATGATGGTGAAGATCATGTGTAGATCAATCAAATGGAAGTGTTTCAGCTAAAGGATAACATAATTCCTAAAGGCTTGATACCTTTAGAAGAACTCTTTGATCAAGATGGCGTGGCCCACAAACCAACATTGCAGCCAATAGAGAAGGGTGTGGAAGAGGTCAATATCGGAACAGCTGCAAATCCCAAAATGGTAAAATTGTCCAAAGCATTGCCACACAAGGTAAAAGCCAAATATATTAGTTTGTTGTCATCTTTTGCTGATGTGTTCACTTGGGAAGATTCTGACTTGAAAACATATGATACCAATATAATTCAGCACATGATTCCCATTAAGCCTAATAAAAAACCTTTCAGACAGAAGTTGAGAAGGCTAAATCCAAAACTGTTGCCATCAATTGAGAAGGAGATAAACAGGTTGTACAAATCAGGAATCATTTTTCCCATCAGATTTTCTGAGTGGATCTCTAATTTGGTGCCGGTACGAAAGAAGACAGGTAAGATTCACTTGTGCATTGATTTTAGAAATCTCAATAAAGTTTCATTGAAGGACAATTATCCATTGCCCAAAATGGATCATATACTTCAGGGAGTAGTTGGAGCATCCCGGATGTCACTACTTGATGGTTATTCTGGATATAACCAAATTTTGGTCCATGAAGATGACCGGGATAAAACAACGTTCACCACTCCATGGAGAACTTTTCATTACGCCAAAATTCCTTTCAGTTTGAAGAACGCAGGTGCCACATTTCAACATGCAATGGACTTGGATTTCGCAAATGAGAAGGATGTATTTTTGGTTGTGTACCTTGATGATCTGACTGTGTTTTCCAAATCAGATGAAGAACATATGTATCATTTGAAAATTGTCTTTCAAAAGTGCAGAAAATATGGTGTGTCCCTGAATCCAAAGAAAAGCTTGTTTGAAATGGATGAGGGCAAACTACTTGGGCACATTATCTCAAAAGATGGCATTCGTATTGATCCAGCACCTGTAGAAGCAATTCAGCAAATTGATATTCCCTGGAATAAGAAGGAGATTCAATCTTTTAACGATAAGATGAATTTTTTATGCCGCTTTGTGCCTAACCTTGCTGAACATCTAAGAGAGATTACAAACATGCTTAAGAAGGACAGCCAAGTGAAGTGGACAGAAGAGGCTATAAAATCTTTCAACCTAGTCAAATTAGTGCTTTCTTCAGCTTCGGTTCTAATAAGCTCGGACTACACTCAGGATTTTATATTGTTTTCTTTTGCTTCAGAGCATACAATGGAAGTTGTACAAAGAGGATGATTGAGTTTTGTAACAAGTATAGAATCATTTTGGGTCACTCAACTACCTATCTTCTGCAAGGAAATGGGTTGGCAGAGTCTTCTAACAAATCTTTAGTCAACATCATCAAGAAGCTGCTGGAAATTAACAAGAAGAGTTGGCATAGGAAGTTGGTCAATTCACTTTGGGCAGATCGAGTTAGCCAAAAGAAATCCATTGGTATGTCTCCCTTTAAGCTTGTTTATGGCATCGATACAGTGTTTCCTACCTCTTTAGCAACTCCGTTAGTCAAAATTATTCAGAGGCAGCGAAGACTAAATCAAATGGTCCATTTGCAGCAGACACAAGAAGAAGTCTTCCAAAACACATCTAAGTTGCAAGAGAAGATTAAGAAAATCTATGACAGAAAAGTGAAGGCAGATAAATTTCAATTGGATGAAGTGGTGCTAAAATGGGATGCAAGGAATGAGTAAAAGGGTAAGCACGATAAGTTCGTAAATATTTGGAAAGGCCCCTTCAAAATTGCCACATATCATCGTCAGAATGCTTTTCTTCTGCAGGAGATGAATGAGGAAGAATGTCCTGGAGGGTCGGTCAATGGTCGGCTGCTCAAGAGGTATCATTTCTGAGTTGTTTCTATTGTCTACATTGTCACTGTATATACCATTTTAGTTCAGTTTAATTGCAAGAGTGTGTTGTGATCTTTTCTTCAGTCTGGGGCCCGAAGTGAAGGCTATAATTCTGAAGAAAGGATTCAGTTTTGGTTTCAGTTTGTCGAGTCAGGTTTTTAGTCATTTTTGTTTCCTAATTGAGTCAGTTTAAGTCCAGTTTGAGTCAAGAGTCTTGTGTCGATCTCTTGAAATAATGGACTCCATAGCCCAATGGACGAAGGCACTATCTAGCTCTCCCAAAGATCTACCGTTCTTGGCACCTCCAATGAGCTACCATCCCCATTGGAGCCAATGTTAGAGTCGGTCTTTACATCCCTCTATCAGAGATCATTTCTCTTATTGCATTTCATTTTTAGGTGTCTCACTCAATTCACTCAGTTGCATTCCGCTAGGGGCATGCCATAATCTGACGGAAGGGACTCGTCACTCAATTCCCCTCATGTTTTGTACCTATTGGCTCAGGTATTTTAATCAAAGTTTATTAAAGTCCATGACAGTCAATGTTCAATCTTTTGATGGGAAAAGAGTCATGTCAATCATAGGTCTAGGGTTTCACAAACTGTGTCTTCATAGTGTCAATAATGCCAGTAGGCCAGAGGGAGGTTCTAAACAAGGTTTTATTTCACAAAATTTCATCGTCATATGGATAGATTATGAATTTTCTTCAAAACTTTGTTTCGATGAAAATTCGTCATTTCATTTTTGTAATAAATTGCCATGTAATTTTCGAAAGTTTTTTAGTGGTTGAATTCTCCAACCGCAGCCCTAGTATTCCTTGGTCAAGACATGCCACCATCCCTGCAAAAATAGCCAAAAAGATTCATCATTCCAACCAAAATCAAAAAGGAAAGTTGAAAGGCATAAGTTGTATTAAATGCAAAAAGTGCCAAAGTTAAAAACATTACAAAATGGGTTATTGAGAAGAAAAAATTTAATCCATCTCTATATAAGATATTTTTCAAGTTATTAATCCATTTGCATCAAGAGATATTTAAAAATCCAAGATAGAAGTCGATGTTGGAGATTGAAGGGATGAAATTTTGAGGTTAGAAGGCCGACTGTATGTTGGAATACAGTGCGGTGCATTGGGTTAGGTCACTGTGCACATAGGACTCGTGACGCATTGGGCATCCTGCCACAGTGCATTTTTTCCTCTGGCATGGCACATCCATGAGGCGTGGTGCACTGGGCTCGTGCGTGGCGCACAGAACCTCCAAGACCAAAATCATCGTGGTTTCAATAAAATCAAGCCCATTACTATATAAGGTATTTTCATTGCTTGAAAACAACCATTGCCAAAGCCAAGCGGTCAAAAGAAATCAAATTGAGTGTTGAAGGAGAAAATTTGGCATTGAAGGTGTGTAAACTGTGTGTTGAAGGCTGCGCGATGCATTTGGTTAGAGTGCGATGCACATAGGCCGCGCGATGCATTGGTGCAATTCCGTAGTGTTAAATTACACTGTCGCGGTGCATCCACAGGTCGCGACGCACTGGGTTTGTGCGTGGCGCACAGAATCTCCAAACCAGAAAATCATACCGGCTTCCATCAATTAAATCGATTCAACTCTTTTGGCTCCAAGAAAGTGGTAATGCCCCTTTTCCATTGATTTCAGTCTATGTTTGCTGCAATTTGGGAAGGTGGTTGTATGAGTTTGAAGGCCAAATAATTGTATATAAAAATTTCTCCATAGGGTTTACGTGTGAATCTTAAAGTTTCTTGTTCATGCTAATTTGTTCACACCTCTTTTCTCATCATTGTCACACCACAGTCCCTTCCCTTTTTCCCTTTGTCCAAACCCAATTATATCCCTTTGTACCCGTTTTCCCTATCACTAAATCACTAAACCCCTACTAACCCTCCCCCTTTCATATCACTTATAAAATCCCAATTCCTAAAACAATCAAGTGATTGTCCCTAGATCTTTATTCCACTTGACTTAATACATCTTGTCCTCATTTATCCCACCTCTAAACTACAAATTTGCCACCACAATCCCTCATTTCCCTCATTTCCCTTTGATACATTTGGCAGTGGAAGAAAAGCACTTATTTCACATTTACAAAACATACCCTTATTATATACACTACAGTACAATGACTGATACACATTCATCATATGAGTAAGACAATGATTCAACCACTGAGCTCAATGTGCCTAGAAGGCCTCGTAAGGGTGGCAGACATGTCAGAGAAGAGCCCACTTCCTTGACTCAATTGCAAGCCTGCTCGCTTGCAATGGCATCCTTTCAGCAACAGTCATGCTTTCAGTATTATGAGATGATTTCTTAGATCCAGCATCATCCAGAGTTAGTTCGGTTTTTTGTTTTGCATCTCCATGATGGTCATGTCACTCTTGCTGGAGTAAAATTCACCTTGACACCAGAAACCATTTCTCAGGCCACTGGGATACCGAATATAGGCGAAGAGTGGAACAAAAGGCAGCAAATAGATAGATCATATTATGAACCTTACATCAAGCCTAGCTATTTGAGGGAGCTCAACAGGGTATTCCCGTTCCGGTTCCTGAAGGAAGATTATGCACCATTGATGAAACTCATTATCAGATACTTCAGTTGTGAAGGCCACTTCTCATGCCTCTATGCATACCATATCAGGTTATTGATGCATTTCATGAGAGTAAGGTTGATGAACATTCCATATTTCATGTGCCGAAACATCAAGAGAACGATCACTCTTGTGCAGAAGAAGACTCCTAAACAGCAGTACAATAGCATTTATCACTATGCGCTCATCAAGATCATTGTTGTACATCAGCTTGGCCTGCAGGGTATCACATGGGAAGACTTCATCTCCCATGAGTTCTTCATAGGTTCAGCAACTCATCAGGAGGTTGTTCATGATGTGGGTGAACCTTCATAGTAGCATGGAGGTCGGGAGGCAGAGACTACTAGTGTGCCGACATATGTCACCTATCAGAGAGGCACGAGAGGTTTGCAGCAGCTCGATGAGTACTACCTCCAGCTAGGGTAAAAGGGGTCTCGTTGTCGTCATCAGCAACACAGGTACAAGTACAAGACTGAGGCAAGAGGCCAATGCAGGATGAGGGTCCTTCAGGTGAGCGAGAGACAGACTTCATTCTTATTCAGGATGATGGTACAGACATGGGCTCGCAAAATACACATCTTAGAGAGATCATCCAGGAGCAGTAGACAGAGATCATAGCCTTGTCCCTCAACTTGGAGAGGACTAAGTGGACTATGAAATACTTAGAGCCAAGGAACAAACAACATGAACATCAGAAGGCAATCATGGAATTGCAAAGCATCCGCGAGAATTGCCAAGCTACCCAAAGGAGGAGAATTGAACTCGCTTCATTAGAGCAAGAGATCAATGATGATCGGGAGTCTTGGTTCGAGAGAATCAATATCCACTTGGAGAGCCTAATGGACAAGGCCGATAGGGATAAAGCATTGTTGAGACACATGGTTTTCCATTACAGGGCGTGAAGCATGAGTTCCAAAGTGAGGATCAAGAATCTAAAGGCGAAATTGAGAAAGGCATTAAAAATACAAAAAATGCAAAAAGAGCATGATTGTCTCCAAATCTTGGCCGAAGCTTCTTTGGATGAACATTATACTCAATGATAGGCCTCCAGCCCAAATTTCAAGGAATTTGGAGAAACGTTTGTCATTTTTGGATTTTTTGGTCACAAAACAGGTTTTTCTGCCCAATGCGTAGCGCCACTTGGCGCGCGCTATAATTGGAAGATCCTCTAGAGGAAAACTTTACATTTCTAGATTTGTTATGAAAAGTTATGCATGCTCATGGATTACCTAAGGATTTCATCAAGTTCTGGGTTGCTTAAAGGGTCAAAAACATGCAAAAAATGGCCTCTCTGCCACTTTTTACACACACAGGAACCAGTCTTGGGAGATTGAAGTTGTGGAGGGGCAAATGACTTCCAAATCTAGAAATTTTACTTGGGTTGGAAAGTCTATAGGTAGGGATTTCGAACAAGCTATCGTGGGCTCAATTTGAACTTTGGGAAGTTCCTCAAAATCAGCCCCAAAGTTGTGTTACGCATAGAGATTTTGGTCGCGACGCATAGAGGATTTTTGCCTATTTTTCACTGTACAGCTCAGAAATTCACCCAGTTTTGACTAGTTTTGCTTTTTGATGTAATTATTGATTTATATTGATGTAACTTGAGTATTATGATGTAATTTTGGCACATATTTACTTTTTCTAGAAGATTCATTCACCAAAAAGTGAAAATTTAATGGATGAATTAGTTTCCTATCATATAGAGGCAAGTTGTTGGATTGCCTAGATTTCAGTCCCTTGTTTAGAATTGGTTGAAACATCTCCTAGAATGATGAGATCGACCCATAGAGGCAAGGGAATGGGTTGGGCTAGTATATATCATGTATTTTATTAGTCATTTTTAGGGTTGGACACTTGGGATTGCTTGGCACATGATTGTACATTCTATCTCTGCATTTTTGTCAAAGGAAAGACCAGGGTTTTGTAGCACTTGTTGGGATTCATGTGGCTCTGTGTTTTGACGGTGTTTTTCTCTATGTACTTGTAAGTTTATTGATGATTATGTGTATCATTTTCCCTTCTCTTTACTTCTTAAATTAAACAAATGAGTGATTAAAGTAGAATTCACTGGACTACTGTGCTCTACTTTGATCTTTTGTTTAATTTTCAATGTTTTCATCTGTTTGAGGAGGACTCTCGAGACTCTCTTGCCCTCCTTGGCTCCTCACCGGTCTGATCCATCCATTTATTCATTCTAAAGCATCAAAACAATTGCCTTCCTTTCCCCAATCAGAACTCTACAAAAAATTGTGCCTCATCCCCGGACCCAAATTTGCCTCTCCCATTTTCCAACTCAAAACCCCCAAAACCTCAAATCAAATCCTTGCACTTCATACCTAGCCTAATATTAGTTGTAAAATCAGTCATCTCAAGCCCATTTGGTTATTTTTCACTGAGATTGACCTAGAGAGAGCCCTCTCCTGCCCTCATAGGGCTAGCTACGAGGCTGAGTGTGGTTTGATGTGGACCTAGAAGCTTACCTTTTCAGCCTGAGGTAAATCTAGGCTCTAACAGGGTTCAGCTAGTATGTTTCTTCAAGAATCCACTCTTAAGAATGGGTCTCCCAAATAGACAATATCTCTCTCTAACTTTCAAGCTTTAATACAAAGTTTAGGCACTCCGCAACCTCTTACCAAACTATTAGCAATCCCACACTTGTCACACTCACACCAAATCTATCTAATTAGTTTCAAAGAAAACTCAAAAGAACTAACTAGCACTACCCAACTAAAGAACTAGTAGATCATAGCAATGGTGAGTGATTTTATAAGAGAAGGAGTCTCCATGAAATGAGGGAGAGGGACCTTATCTTCAAGGGAGGTTGCACAAAAGATGGAACCACCATCCCAAAGGAGGAAGGGTGACCTAAATTGATCCAACAACCAGCCCTAGAGACATCCAAAAGGTTGATTGTTTGAACAAATTCACCCAATATGGATCGTCACTAGTTGTAAACAAAGTATCGGTGAATACATCGCAAGGAGGCAATGCATGTATACCAATCATCGTGATAACTAGCTGACAGCCTCGCACCGAGCCCCAAAATTTGACCATCATGGGAAACAGGTGTACACCTGCGATGGTGTCGCAATGAGACTATTTATGACAAGGAAGCATCGCGTATATTAAAGGATTACTCACAATGAAGCAAAAACTTAGGGAATAAGGGTCACCTTTTAGCATCAAAGAGCATTTGATTAATCTTCTTTTATGAGTGGGAAGATATCAACATGTTTATTTGATACATGACATAGCATAGGGATTGAGATGAGGACAGTGACAAATTACTGTGTAATAGATGCCCCCTAAACCATGAAGCCTGAGAGAGTGGGAGGGGTGAAATGCTTTATGAAACTGTCTGAACTGGAACACCACCATGAAGAACCTGCAGGCACAAGTACAACTGATATCTCTGATAGTGAAATACATGTAGTCTAGGTGTTGGGATATTCCGACACGTAGGAATAGTTAAGCATAACTTGGTCTAGTATAGAGTTAGGTAAAGTGTGTTTCTTTAACATGTACATTTGTAACTTACAATCTGACGGTCACGATATGTAGTGATCCAACGGTTCATTCTCTCCTCGGTAT
>APFE031486531.1:52187-67255 GCA_000404065.3 Pinus taeda
TTGATCTATGGCTTGACACCCGATTGGTCCATGAATTCTATTTAAAGCGCATGGAGGGTCATTTGTAGGTTCACCGTGCATGAGAGAAGCTTATGTAAATTTTCATTCTTTTATTAATAAATTGCCTATAGTAGCCACGTTGGCATAGACCGTGGACTATTTCCCTCTCTGAGGGTTTTAACCACGTCAAAATACTGGTGTATTGATCTGTGATCTGTTTGTGAGCAGTGTCCTTTTGGTGTTCTGTCTGAGGAACTTACCCTGTAAATTCCTACACTAAGCATGGGCGTAGCCATCCAAAAGACATATGAAACTTGGTCTATGGTGTGGATGCAGCCACCCAGTTGATAAGACCATGTATAATGATAAAGATATGGTTGTAGCCATGCATGAAGACTCGGGTATGGTCGCAACCATCCAATCAAAGATTCATGTAAGTAATCACGAACCAATCCACGCAGCTTGAACATATGTAATCTTAGTTTGGGGTCTTGAAATCCTAACCAATCTTAGTACAAATGCTAGCATGTGAACAAGTGTGCTAATGTCGAGCATGATAGAAAGTCGCTTGATTACCAGTCAGTGATGAAAATTGTTAACAAGTGCAAGAGACACCACCAACAATGCCAATGGTTCTTAAGGTACTGTCTAGTACAATCCACTAAATGTGAAAAATGAGTCGAAGTCGAATACTCAAGGAATCACCCAATCGAATATCAATGATAAAAGTCTGTCATCATGGGTGAAGAACTTCCTATTGAAGCATGCAAGCTCCAAGGTACCGAAATGGACCTCTAGACCTATCTCCTGGATAATGAGCCAGCGTCGACAGGAGACAATCCATTTCATGAGGGCCATAATGTTTCCCCATCAATGATGTGAGATAAGGAACAAGTGGTAGATGGTGAAACAAAGTATCAGAGGAGGAGGTAAGGGTGTGAATTGCAGAAAGATTATACTCTTGAATATGCCGGTGACATGACTCCAGAGGGTGGCAGCATATTGGTACCAAAGTATCAGAGGTATGATGAAGACAACATAGATCAAATGGAATGAGGCAAAATGGCAACCCAAAACCCCAGAAGGTCAATGACGATGTGAGGATAACCCAACCCGATGAAAAGTAGAAGTTTCAATGTTCAAGAGCGACTAGCTGCTGTAGGTAACTAATGATGACTTCAAAATTTCCCCCCACCATTGCTAGCGAGTAGCCTAGTTATTTTTGAAAAACAAGCTTGAAGGGGATAGAATATGCTTGTAATGTAAGTTAGACCTTTGGACGAATCCAACCTAGTAATAATTTAACGAGACTTAGGGAGGAGAAGCTCTAGTCCCATCTTGGTGATGAGTCCAATGTCATGAGGGTTTAATGAGTCTCACATAGGGAAAACTTGGAGTCATTTTCATGTTTAGAGAGTTTGAAAAAGACACGGAAAAGAAAACTCCAGGGGGGTCCTTTTTCATAAATTTGTGTCCCTCGAGCTCGAAAAAACATAAAATAATACTCGAGAGAACTGCTTGACCATTACTATCAAGAAGTACTTTTCATAATTAGTGGCTTCAATCTGAAAAAGTAAAAAAGTGATTGAAGACATGTCGTTTCATAACTAGTTTTGAACTCGAAGCATTAAAAGTATGACAATATTTTCATGTTTATACGGTCATAAAAGAGCTAAAAGTGGACTGCCTTTTATTCCGTTTAATGATTTAAAAGGAAAACTTGGAAATCTTTTTTTCTTTTGTAACTCGAAAAAGGGCTTAAAGAAGACTTTTAGGAAATATGGACCAAGTATATATGACTCATTAAATGTACCCGCCATCCCTGTTTTTGCACAAAAAACCACATCGTAAGATCCATTAGATACAAATACATTATATACATGGAAATTAGGTTAAAAACTCAAAATCCTAAACACCATTTAAAAATAAATGGTAAAACCCTAAACCCTATAGTGCAAAACCTTAGAATTTTGGAAAAAACACTGTAAAAAGGGTCCATGGTAATTAATCTTTTACATTTACCCTTTGAGTTTTTTTACCTTCAGTGATTTTGAATGCAAACTTGTGCAAAGTTTAGAGCTTAATTCTGGCATCAGTGATCGATCATCTCACCCGAGATTCCTACCAAGTAAGAAATATTTTGCACTGCATTTCATGGTTTTTTCGGTCAATTTCATGTTTCATAGATGGTTTTCGGTGGATTTTTTGGTTTCAAATACACTTCTCTATCATCGCGGAAATCCCTCATGGGTTAGCGATGACCGAGCATGATAACGCACACCACCATCGGGATCCTCGCTAGATATAGGTGTACTTTCGCGACGATCAAAGAAAAAATAACTCTGGTCTTGAGCCATTGCTACTGTTTGAAAAATAGTTTCGATGGCACCATAAAGATTGAAATTTTTATAAATTGCACATTTAAGCTCATGGAAAAGAGTCTAACTATTTTTTCCTCAAATGTAGAGCAATAATGGCATTTGTATGGTAGGAAAGAACCCATTATATAATGAAAAATAGGCATTTAAAAATCCTAAGTGCAGAAGAGCCCTATGTGATTGTGTATTATAGAAAATTTTCCCTTAAACCACACCTTCAGGCATAGCTAGACCTGCTCGAACTGCTGATTTGCTCATGGAACCCGACAGAGGGGAAGTTTTTCATCCATGGCAAGGATATTGAGTTTGATGCAACAGACATATATTTCTTGATTGGTTTGTATCATTGCAGCAAGAGGCCAATCATGGAGGGTGTACGGGCTATCGATGAGACCCTTGATATGTTGATAGTGTGGGTGTGTCCACGGGTGTGAAAATCATCCACTAGCGGGAAACTACAAATCCCGACAATGGGGGATTTGACCCTTCGCTCAATACTATTTATGGTTAAGAAAGTGGCAGCTTTCAAGTCTAGCATGAGGCAACGAAGACCCATCTGTGGTTGGCCCTTGATTGCCTCACTCTAACCACGTACAACTGGGCCAATGTAGTGTCCATTAACATGAAGAGACAACTTACTAAGTTCCGACGAAGGGAGACAAAACAGTTTGGATATGGATCCATTCTGATACTGCTCATGCTAGAGCGGGTGCCATCACTTCAACTACAGGATATGGACCTATATATACCTGGAGCACGAGAGACTCGCATCACCCGATGGGCACATGTGATTCCACGAGGGGATGTTGGTCGCCCAGTATCCCAGGGAGTGTTGTTGCGAGAGTGGCTGGACCATAAAAAGGTCATCATCAAGGATTAGTTGTATGTAGGCATAGATTTCTATGGAGACCCTGACATGCTGCTCCCACCTGGTGAGCAGTGGGATGAGGGATGTAAAAAACTTGGTCAAACACCACACTATTTATGTGCTTCGTTTTTTATGATGTTTTTGGATTTTCTCATGCATATGTCTTAATTATCATTTCTATGTTACTTGAAAATGTGGGACCAGGGAGATCCATGGGACTACCTCCTGAGGCACGGAGGGAGGGAAATAGAGAGCTAGCTCTGGTTCGCCTGGGTGGTAATGTAGAGGAGGAGATTTCCCATAACCTTGAGGGCCTGACTGATGGGATCTCATATTACAGGGGGATGGAGGAGGTCTCGGTGAAGTATCAGAGACATAAAGTCGGAGTAACACCTAGGATACATAGGCTCTTGAGATGAGTTGTGCGGGTGGTGGTCTACTACAAGGAGCAAGACCCACCACTGTAGACACCTAGGCTTTTCTTTCTGCTATTTTTGAGAGACATGTGCCTCAGATGGATTGTGAACACAGACTCTATTTTTTGACGTAGACACTTATTTTTTGAGTTCCTCAGTGCACCACACGATATATATATTTATGTATGCTATCTATGGTTTATTATTGTGTCTAAATGCTTCTATACAGTGTTTGATTACATGTTGCGTAAATTTCTATCTAATACATGATTTACTAATGCATCAGTTAATATGTTTAATCTTCTTGGAATGTGTTGATATGTTATAAAATCAAAATTTCTTTCCAATAATTTGACATGTAAATACAACCTCAAAATCCAATGATCTTTGACGGAATAACGCCCGTTAAGTTGGTGGACAACAAGTTGAGAATCTAGATTCACAACCAATGCATGAATATTGAGGTTAACAGCCTCAGTCGGTAACTCAATGACAACGCTATATTTAGCGACATTGTTTGTGGTGTAACCCAGACAAACACCTTGAAGATCTACTAACTCTCCATGAGGATCGTAGATCACCCATGTCGCAGACGAAATATTCCGAGTACTACGTAGGAACCATCAACAAAACCAATGTAAGGTGTACCAAACATCTGGACAATAAGTAAAAAGACACAAGAAGTGGCGATTATGCCTACACACCAAGCCATACATGCAAAGACACACTGAAAACACACGTATGTACATAGCAGAAGCATGAAATTCATGCATAATATTTCTTAAGATAAATTCCATTCCGAGGCTTATCTAGAGGATTCCCTTCATAATCAATTAGATCATAGGCTCCTTTTTGCAAAACGCATTTCATAATGTAACACCCATGCCACATAGGCTCAAATTTGCCGGCCCCCATCTTATCGTTTGCTTGATTGTAGAGTAGGATTAGGTCTCCTTCAATGAAATAACGAGGGTTAAAAACTTGGTCGAAGTGATTTTTCACTCTCTTCTTCTACAATTCAATGACTAAAGAGGCTAGTCAACGGGTCTCATCTAATTTCTCTAGGTAAAGAAGACGTTCTTCTACGAGAGTGGTGTTTGGGAGCAATTCGATAACTAATTTAAGAGAAGGGATCTCACATTCAATCGGAAGGGTAGCCTCTAGACCATAAACCAATTGAAATGGGGTGAGTTTGGTGGCATCCTTCACTGAAGTTTGGTAGGCCCATAAGGCAGAAAACAACATCAAATGCCAGTTAGACTTGTGCATGCCAATGGTGCACTGAAGCTTGGTGACCAGAACTTTGCTGACAACTTATACTTAGCCATTGGCCTGAGGATAATACAACGTCGAACTATCATGACGCAAGCCTAGCTGGGTTGTTAACTTAGTCATCATGTGATTATGGAAATGAGAACCGTGATCAGTGACAATAGCCTGAGGGACTCCAAATCGAGAAATTACATGATTGAATAAAAACTGAGTTGTTGTCTTACTGTCATTAGATAATGTAGGCATCACCTCGGCCCCATTTCGTGAAATAATCGATGGCAACGATGATATACCCATGCCCCCCGGCTGAGCGAGGGTTACAGGTCATATAACTAATGCCCCATTTGGAAAAAGGGCTGATGCTAATGACAGGGTGTAAAGGAGAGGGAGACACATTCATCTTCCATTGGTATATTTGGCACGCATGAAAAGAGCGGACGACGAGAATGCAATTCTTAAAAATAGATGGCCAAAAATAACCAACATGGAGGATCTTCTAAGCAGTAGCATTCCCTGACATATGACCACCACATGTGCTAGAGTGGTAGTCATTCAAAACTCATTCGGATTCCTCGAACTTCAGACAACGACAAAGAACACAGTCAATGCCGAGACAGTACAGGGTGTCCCTGATAATGCAATAAGGCTGAGAATGATGAGGAATACACCATCAGGCATCTTTGGACAAATCAGGATGAAAGGAGGACATCTGAAGGTAGACAATAATATCCACATATCAAGGATCGAGGGTGCTAATCAAGAACAAAGACTCATCCAAAATATGGTCTTCTAATTGAGAGGGTGTAGTAGTGGATGGTAGTGAGTAGACCAGTTCAGCGAAAATGAGGAATTTCTTAGACTTGGCTGTAGTAAACTCCAAGTCAAAATCTTGAAGGATGACAATCCATTTCGAGTATTTTCCCCCCAGCAACTGATGTGACAAGATGTACATCATCAGGTTGTAGTTAGAAATCACCGTCATTGTATGCAATAGTATATAATGGCAAAAACGTTGGACAACATGAATGGAGGCCAATGCCAGCTTCTCAACATAACCATATCGAGTTTCCGTGTCAAATAAATTGCGACTGAGATAATAGACAACATGCTCAGTACCATCATCACTGTCTTGGACCAAAACCATGTTGATGGTGCTATCAGCGGCAGTTAGATAAAGAGTATAGTCGCAGTGATAATCAGGCACACGTAACAATGGAGCAGAAACAAGGAGTTCCTTGAGTTGCTCGAATGACTCTTGTGCAGTGGCATCCTAGACAAAGGAGGTATCCTGCTTTAATAACTGCGTATAGCCCTTGGCAACTTCAGCATAGTTTGGAATAAAATGGCGTAAAAATTTTTCTTTACTCTGCAAATTCTACAATTGTTGCAAAGGAGCAGGAGGAGGAAGATTCAAAATAGCTTCAACCTTGAGGGGATACAAGTGGATGCCCTCTTTGGAGACAACAAACCCAAGAAGTCTATTGAATTCGACACAGAAGACACATTTATGTATATTAAGACAGATATGGTAGTGTCGATAGCAAAGAAATGTTTTTGCAAAGATGATTTGGATGGTCATGGTGCTTTGCTAAATGGGCCGGAAGGTCATCTAGATAAGGCTGCACAATGTGACGAATATCATGAAATGCATAAGAAATTACACGTTGGAAGGTAGCACCAGTGTTTTTGAGACCGAAAGGGAGTTTCTTATAGGCGAAGGTACCCCACGGGCAGATGAAGGTAGTTTTTTCATTGATCCACAGGAAATATATTAATCTGGTTGTAACCAGAAAATCTGTCGATAAACAAATAAATCTCACTTCCAGCATAATCATCAATGAATTGGTCGATGAAATTTGTACAGTAGTTATCATTGGTATAGGCATGATTAGTGTCACGATAATCAATACATGCCCTAATAGTGCCTTGCTTTTTGGTCTCAAGGACAATATTAGAAACCTAATCTGTGAGTGGGATAGGGTAAATAAACCCTACTTTAAGAAGGTTTTCAACTTCTGCTTTAATAGCTGCAGCGTTTCGGGGGTGCATGGGGCGTAGACACTATCAAAAAAGTTTAGCACTTGAATACATAGGTATTTCATGCACCACGATGCTAGCATCAATGCCGGGCATCTATTCATACGACCAAGCAAAAACATCATGAAATTCTATAAAAAGATCGGTATAAAGTTGAATTTCCTCTAGAGTACAGGTTACTCCAATGTGAATATCCTTGACAACCCCTAGTTTAATTGAGATGTTGATAGGTATGGTTAGTGTAATGTTCCCCATATTGCCTTCAGAGAAAAATTCATGGATTTGAATAGGTGTCTGAAGGGGTTGGGAGAGGACAGAGGAAGTAAATTGCTCAAGACAAATCGTCATAGCCCCATGGCTAGGGAGAAACCAGGAATGATGGTGATGATCAAACCAAGGAGGTTCCCTGAAATACATAGTCTTGATAATCACTTTATCAGAAGGAAAAATTTTCTATAAGGGATCTAAAGAAGCGCTATCTCCGAGCCCAAGGGATTGGATATACGTGTCGAGAGCCCTTCTCGAAGGAGTAGGTTTAGAAGATGAAGCTGATGTAGAAATAATTTCGACATAGTTGAGCTCAGTAGGACTCAACGACATGACATCGCCCCAATATTCTACCTGATCAACGGGAGGAAGGACCCAAGGATCAGAACAGACAGAGATCATATTGATGGGAGCGACGTTGGGAGGTGAGAGTGAAAAAACACCCATGAGGGCATGATCTTTAAAAATTCTACCACACACACTCTCATACGGAACAGAGGTATGCTCCACAAAAGGCATGTTGCCATAGAAAGAAGAAGAAGTGAAGAAGGACAACTAGTATACCATGACAATTTTCCCTTGATGGGAAAAACGAATGATACGAAATAGAGATGAAGCCATGGCTCACATGGCATATGTCTAGCTTCATCTTAAGATGAGGTTGTAAGTTAAACTCGCATCGACAACTTCGGCCTCAACTTCAACTATCTTCCCTTCCAAGGTAATAGGCAGATGCGAGAGGATACCATAAGGATGGGAATCTCTCCCATCAAAGACTTCCAAGGTATTGGGAGACTAACTCAAGGTTGAAGAACCAATAGCCTTCCAACAAGCAACATACATGATGCAAGTGGAAGCACCCTCATCAATTACAGTGCGATGAATATTCTTAGAGTTGATGATGACTTGGATGAGGAAGGCAGTCTGATGAGGTAGTCTTGGTACATGATTATCCAGGTCAAAAGAGATCCAATCCAAGTCGGCTATGTCAATGCCATCAATGGCTGATAGCAGCGACTTCCTCTAGGAGGGACAACTCTCGAGGACTTCTAATGTGAACATAGCCGAAGGAGCTTGGGCTAATTCCTCAACGATGCTATAGTGTTATGCAACACGATCATTAGGGTTGTAGGAAGACTTCTGGAGCACTCCTTTGGGATGAGGTCTAATGACTGACTCAGTACTGGGTCACTCGATATGGAGCAGACTAGTACTGGATGAAGGAATACTGCCGGGTACTTCAGTTTCCTTCCCAGTGGGTGAAGGATATTCTTTTGACCGTGTACTAATATGGATGGGAATCGTCCCAGCCATGAAGACTTGAGAGCCAGAGGTGGAAGAGGATTGAGATGGATTAGCCACCATTTGAGTCTGTTGTGAGGGAAAAGGCTCTTTGAGCACAGCAGGAGTCCCAGGGGTGCCTTTTAGAAAACGACTAACTTCAAACCACCTAGGGCAGTCTTTAGTATAGTGATCCTCGTCACAAATGAGACAAGGATACTTAGGCTTGTGTTTGGCACCTTCTTCGACTGGAGGCTTAGGGGGATCCTGCTTTGGTTGATCGACTTTATTCTTTCCTTTTCCCTTATTCTTACCTTTCGAAGATTTGTCTGCTATGGTGGACAGGATGGTGTTAACTTTGGAAGTTTTACTAGGATTAGGTGAAGCCTGAGAAGCATTTTCATTTGGAGCAGTAGACTTTTGCTTCACAGGTTTCGCGGAAGATTTTTTGGAGGAAGTGTTAACAGAACCGATGACACCGTCAACAAATGGCATTGACAGAGCTTTGGAAATTACCGACCATGGAGCATTAGGAAAATAATCATATAACATATTGGACTGGGAATGAACCAAGCCAAGATACTGAGCACATGCAATAGCCTGCCCTTCAGTTACACATGCCCCCAAAGCAATGTACTAGGCTATCGAACTGACGAACGAGATTGTAAACCAGTCTGTCAAAATATGCTCATGGATCCAGAACTTAATCAGACGATGACGCCTCCTCCATTCATGGATATGATTAAAGATATGCGTGGTTGTGTCATGTTTCAAGGATGTCAGGAGGTTTGTGCCCATTTCATAACGAATCGGCAATTGAAAATGAGTTAAAAATGCCATAGTAAGCGAATTAAAGTCCTAAAAAGTTCCGCAAGCTAGCTCAATATACCATTTCATCATAGAGCCAGTGAGAGTCTGTTGGAATAGAAAGAATTAGATGGAATCATCAAGCCATGAATTAGATGAACACCATAGGTGATAGGTCATGACATGAGCTTGGGGATCTTCTCCAGACCTATCGTTAAACTTGGAACAATCACAGAGAATCTTAGTTGGAACTAGTGGCCAATACAGATTATGATGAATGGGATCATTTGTCAGTTTGGACACATCCAGTAGGTCCAACGTCACCAATAAAGGCAATTGAGGGTTGAAGGACATCTGAGGTTGTGGGTAAGAAATAGCATTAGAGTTCCATCTAGTTCCCGGTTTCTCCCATTTGATTTTTCCCAGATGGATTTGGCCCATAAGGGTTTTCTCAGTAGGGATTATAATTGTAACTAGATGGTTGACCCTGGTTTGGACCATAGTAGTCCACTAATTACCAACCTGACCAACAGGAGCAACGTATGGTTGCTAAAAATTCTGATAAGGGTTAACCTGTGGCTATTGATAATTTTGGTACAGGGTAATTTGAGGTTGCCCTTGGGGCTACTGGAAAACATATGGCGACTGGGCTCCAAACCATGCCTGGAGACCAGGCTACATTTTATAAGTAGGTTGGGTTTGAAATCCAACTTGAGTTTGAAGACTGGATTGGGTCTGGAACCCAGACTGGGTCTGAAAACCAGGTGGAGCTTGAGAAGCAACGAGTGTTTGAGTGCCCGGTTAAGTGGGTCCAAATGAATGTCCTTGCGAAAAGTGAGGCTGACCCATCTGGCTAAGAGGTTTTCCTGGTTGAGACTGGGGCTGACCCATTTGCCCAAAAGGTTGAGCTTTCTAGGTAACGGGTTGACCTTGCAAAACTGAAGGCTGACCTGACTGACCAGATGGTTGAGCAGGCTGAACAATTGGTTGGTTTTGCTAGATTTGAGGCTGACCAACTTGTCCTGAAGATAGACCAAGTTGGATAGTGGGTTGGCCTTGTTAGATTTGAGGCTGACCTACTTGTCTAGAGGGGTGACCTTGCTGGATACCAGGTTGACCTTCTTGGATGTAAGGTTGTCTTGGGTTGCCAAAAGGTTTCCCAAAGTAAGTAAAAGAGGACCATTGAAGGCCAAAGTTTGTCCCTGTAAGGGTTGTCCTTGTGGGCCAATAGGCTGCCCTGGATAAGGTTACCTGTAATACAACTATCCATAAGACGACTGGCCTTGGTAGGGTGGACCTTGAAAATTTGAAGGTTGTGCTTGGACACCGTGATAACTAGTTGGGCCCTAAGCAACAGATAACGAAACCGAAACCTCAACTGTAGGCTAAGATGGGATGGGTCCAGGGTTTTAAATATGGGCTCCTCAAGAATCATAATAATGAAACAGATTCTACGGATGCGGATTTTAAAGAGCTTGCAAATACTGGTCATATTACCCCCCTTCCGAAATGGAACCAGAAGAAGGTGGGGCACTATGGGTGGGATTAACAACTCCATATGCCAATACCGAAGGACCACCATTAGTAGGACCAACTGAAGGTCTGACAACAGTGGTCACGATGACACTGACAATGAGAGCTGAAGAAGCCACACAAACAGTCAAAATAGTTGAGAGAGATGGGACAGTCACATTGTGAATCTGGAGTGTAAAAGGTTTTGAGGTTGGATTGATGGTACGCGACCACATTTAACTTGTAAGGGAAGATCAGGAACTCATGACATTAGCTAGAGCATAGTAACGTAAAGGCAATGTGATACCAAGAGGGGTGACATGGAAGGGTGAAGTTTCTGTAGGTATAGGGATTTCACAACTTGCCATAAAGGTCACGTCACCAGAGACGGGGGTCGTCTCATCCATGTCAGAGGAAGAAATCAGGACCGAAACACCGAAAGGAGTAATGGGAATGTCTTCTTCAGAAGGCTCTCAGATGGGGTTCCAATTAATATCGTAAAACTCATCTTCCAGAGAGCAAGAGTTAAGCGGTTTGATACTCAGAATAATAGGAAGAGTATCACTAACAACCGGTACCTCATAAGTTACAGAAGATGGAGAGCCTTGGTCACTTGGTACGGGAGATGGGATTGGTGATTCCGCTAGGATGATTTAACTCAAAATTTCTAGGAAAAAATAAACAAGGAAAACAACCCTATGCAAACTAAAATGCAATCAAGATTTAACAAGGTAAATGTGAACATGGCCAAATAAATTTTAAGATACAGGAACAAAACTTGACCTTTTTATCTTTAAAAAGTCGAGAAAAGGACAAAAGATGACTCGAGTCACTTTCAAATATTTAATGAGCCTGAAAGGACAAGTGCTCAGATGGACCTTTTCTTTTAAGGAATCAAAAAGGAATGAAAGTGACTACTCCGGAGAACTAGGCAAAATTTTTACCAAACAACCCGCAAAACTACATATACACCTTGGTGATCAAATGAGAGAAAAAATGACCAAGGATTTTTCGTACGACAGTCAATCTTCCTGAATGCTATGTTTGGTGCGTTACAATTTGTAGTGTAGCAGACATGGCTTCCTATGGATGTAGGATGATAACCTAGTGGGGTCTCCCAATATATACTCGATAGTATTGGGAGCACAAGTCCGTACTAGTGGCTATTGAGTCACAGAAGGAGGAATCACCTAACCTCAAGCAAAAGAAATAGTGACCAGGTTTAACGACATCGTAGCATGTCTCTAGCCTAGACCTCTAAATAATGTGCATTAGGTTCCAATGAATTGTTAAGTTCATTCAGTTCATTTTAGAGTTGATCTTGAATTATGTTTCAATTTCTAGGCCTTACAGTATGTATATCAAAAACCCTAGGATGCAACTAGAATAAGTAAAGCATCTTTCATTTCGATAAACACCTACTTACATGAAGGTAGAGAGTTCATTCCCAAACCAAGAAAAAACCAATACAAGCCAATGTAAGCACTAAGAAATGCAATGCATTGACAGACCAATCCTATAATGCATTGATACTACTAATGATAGATTTAAAGTTTGCTTTCCAATTTGTCAAACATGAAAATTTTGAATGCAAATGTACTTCACTTTCGTATACTAAATGAATGCAATCTTTTGATTTTGATTGTTTTGAATTTCAAGAGACAAACAAGCAAGTGTGAATTGATCAATCCAAACAATTGTGATCTATGCTTAGAAGTGAAGAAATCGAATAAATGTCAAAAACTGGTTCAATAATCGACACTAAAAATCAACCAGCAAAAAACAAGCAATGAAAAAGCCTCAAGCAAATCAATAAGATGGTTGCGGATGAACCTTAGATAAACAAGCAACCCAGAAAAATTATTCAAAAACTTGAATGAGCTAGGTCACAAGGCCTACAAACACAAGATTCACTCAATGAATAACAAAGAGACAATACCTTTAACCAAAAGAAATTAATACAAGCTGGTGGACAAGAGGAAAACAATAGGGGATAAATAAAACTGGTGAATTCAGGAGGTGTAGCTATAAAAACAACTTACACTGTGTAGGTTTTAACCCCATACAGAAATTACCTGCATACGAATTCTAAATCACATGGAAAATAAAAATGCGATAGCATAACACATAAAACACATATACACAGATATTTCCCATTGGATCCCAAAACCGGGACAACCAGCTTGATTTTTCATTATATTCCTTTCAATGTTACAATACATATTTATACATGTCCAAGCATCCAATACCATGGACCGAAAACCATCGCGTCCAAAACCATGGACTGAAAACCATCACGTCCAAAAAACATGTGCGAAAATCATGCACAAAACCATAGGTGGGTCCGCCCAACCTAACATAGGGTCCAAAACCAAAATTTTCCAGGGCGCTGCCCCGGACCCCATAAAGTGGGTTACGGGTACCCCTCAAACCCCCTGTTAACTATGTGGAAAGAATATAACACAACCCAACAATCTCCCACTTGTTGTTTTCTTTCCACAGGGGGCCACAGGAGAGCTTAGTGATTTTTCCAGCCCTGAAACGCCCATTGTTTCTCTACACCAAGAGAACTTCTCAGAGCTCACAGATTTTGTCAATGCATCTGCAGTATTCTTCAAAGTGTCCACCACCTTTACCAGCAACACCTTTTTGTCTTCTATCATATCCCTCACAAAGTGATACTGAACATCAATGTGCTTTGTCTTTGAATGATAAGCAGGGTTCTTTGCCAAGAAAATTGCACTTTGGCTGTCACAATCTATCCTTATAGCCCCCTGTACTAACCCAATATTTGAACACAATCTCTGCAACCAAATTGATTCCTTGCTTGCATGAGTGGCTGCCATGTATTCTGCCTCTGTAGTTGATAGTGCCACTACAGATTGTTTCTTACTCATCCAACTGACTGCACCTCCAAATAGGTTAAACACATACCCACTTGTAGATCTTCTCTGATCCAGGTCTCCAGCCCAGTCTGCATCAACAAAGCCACGAATATCCAACACTCTGTCCAATCCTGGTCTTCCTTGGTAGCACAAACCATAATCACTAGTGCCACGCAAATACCTGAAAACCCGTTTCACTGTTGTCCAGTGCTCCTTCCCTGGTTTTGACATAAACCTGCTCAATACTCCCACTGCATGTGCAATGTCTGGTCTAGTACAGACCATTGCATACATCAAGCTAACAAATACACTTGCATATGGAACACAGGACATGTCCTCTTCCTCTTCTTGTGTCTTGGGACACTGTTCAGCAGATAATCTCACACCTATAGGAATAGGAACCTTCACCGGTTTACTATCCGGCATATTAAACCTCTGCAATATTGTCTCGACATACTTCCTCTGGTTTAACCAGAGCTTCCTCTTTGCCCGATCTCTTTTAATTTCCATGCCCAAAATATAGTTTGCAGCACCGAGATCTTTCATGTCGAATTTGGAGGACAATTGGGTCTTCAAATCCTGGATAATTTCTTGTCATTTCCAACCACCAACATATCATCCACATACAAGACCAGATAAATAACTCGGTCACCAATTAATTTAAAATACACATAGTGATCTGCTTTGCTTTTGGTGAAGCCAAGTCCCCGTATAAATGTATCAAACTTCTGATCCCACATCCTTGGTGACTGTTTTACCCCATACAGAGACTTCTTTAACTTGCATACTAGTTCTTTCTTACCCTTCACCGCAAAGCCTTCAGGTTGCTTCATGTAGATTTCCTCTTCCAAATTCCCGTGAAGAAATGTTGTCTTCACATCCATCTGTTCTACCTCAAAATCAAAAGCAGCAACAACAGATAAAAGTAATCTAATAGAAGTTACCTTGGCAACAGGAGAAAAAATATCACCAAAATCAATTCCCGGCACCTGGGAATAACCTTTTGCTACCAACCGAGCTTTGTATTTCTTCACCTTCCCTTCTGCATTTGTCTTCTTCTTGAACACCCATTTGCTGCCAATGGGTTTCCTTCCAGCCGGCAACTCCACCAGATCCCAAGCCTCATTTTTGTGCAAAGATGCCATTTCATCAACCATGGCCTCTTTCCTGAGTTTTCCATCCTCTGAATCCACTGCTTCCTTCACAGTTCTGGGATCATCATCAGTAACAGACAAAGCAAAGTTTGAACACAAAGCAGATGGACTATACCTTTATGGCTGCCTTCTTTCTCGAGCTGATCTTCTCATAGCCGGAGTTTGTGGCTCTTCATCTTCTGATTCCTCCT
>APFE031486534.1:0-42834 GCA_000404065.3 Pinus taeda
TCAAATATCTGAGAATCCATTTCACTGCCATCCAATGTTCCTTTCCTGGATTGTTCATGTATTTGCTTACAACTCCCACTGCATGTGCAATATCAGGCCTTGTGCAGACCATTGCATACATTAAGTTTCCAATTGTTGATGCATATGGAACTTTAGACATATAATCCATCTCTTCTTGGGTCTTTGGGCACATTTCCTTACTAAGTTTGAAATGCTAGCAAAAGGTGTACTAACTGGTTTTTCAATGTGCATATTAAATCTTTTCAACACCTTTTGTATGTACTCATTCTAAGACAATGTTAATTTGTGATTTTTCCTATCTCTAGTGATTCTCATACCAAGGATTTGTTTTGCAGCTCCCAAATCCTTCAGCGCAAATGAATTTGCCAATTTTATTTTGAGTACATTTATTTCCTGCATGTTAGACCCTACAACAAGCATGTCATCTACATACAATAACAATATAATATGGCTGGCATCATTTTACTTTTTCAGATAAACACAATGATCAGAGTGACTTCTAGTATAAATGTATTCAGAGATAAACTTGTCAAATTTTAGATACCACTACCTTGGAGCCTATTTTAAGCCATACAAGCTCTTCTTCAACCTACACACTACTTTCTCCTTCCCTTTCACCTCATATCCTTTTGGCTGCTTCATATATATCTCTTCCTCCAAATCCCAATGGGGAAAGGTTGTCTTTACATCTAACTGCTCAAGATGCAAATATTCAACTGCTACTAGACTTAAAATAGTTCTGATTGAAGTCATTTTAACAATAGGAGAAAATATTTCATCAAAATAAATACCTTTCTTCTGTGCAAACCCCTTCACCACAAGTCTAGCTTTGTACCTCTGTTTTCCTCCATCTTCTTCCTTCAACCTATAAACCCATGTATTCTTCAATGTAGTTTTTCCTGCAGGAAACTTGACTAAATCCCAAGTCTGGTTATGCATTAAGGAGTCTGTATCTTCTTCCATGGCTACCTCCCACTTCTTCCTGCCTTCAACCTACATTGCTTCTTCATAACATTCAGGTTCACCAGAATCAGTCAACAATAAATAATATAATGAAGGAGAGTATCGTTCAGGGGGTCTACTTATCCTGGTCGATCTTTTAACACCACTTTCAGGTGTTTGGGGTGCCTATTGTTGTTGTGGTGGTTGTTGTTGTTGTGGCTGTTAATTATTATTATTTTTAGGCATCTTTACTTTTTCAGTGATTTCGCCAAGAACTACGTATTCCTTGTTTTATTTTTCCTGTTTCTTTTCCTGCAACTGATTCTTGTACAAGACCTTTTCATTGAATATTACATATCTTCTCCTAATGATTTTTTGATTTTCATAATCATATAAGTGATAACCAAAATGATTAACACCATATCCAATAAAGTTACATTTCTTGGACTTTGTCTCAGGCTTTGTTCTATTTTCTTTATCAATATGGACAAAGGCCTCACAACCAAAAGGCTTTAAAAAAGAGTAGTTTACCTTTTTACCTATCCATGCTTCCTTTAGAACATCACCATCCAAGGAACTTGAAGGCCCTCTTTTTATTAGATAAACAACAGTATCTACAACATCTGCCCAAAACTGTAAAGGCAATCCTGCATTCAATCTCATGCACTTTGCACGCTCCATGATTGTTCTGTTCATCCTTTCTGACACACCATTTTCTTGTGGTGTTCTTGGAACTGTCTTCTCTCTATGAATTCCATGCTCTGAACAGTACCTATAAAACTCTTTGCTTCAATATACACCTCCATTGTCTGATCTAAGACACTTCAATTTCTTTCATGTCTCAATCTCAACCAAAGATTTCCATTTCTTGAAAGTATAAAATACATCAGATTTATTATTAATACAATAAATCCAATTTTTTCTAGTTGCATCATCAATAAAATTAACATAATAATGAGAGCCACGGAGAGATGATACCTGAGTAGATCCCCATACATCTGTATGCACAAGCTCTAATTTTTCGCTCTCCTTTTCTTTACCAACTTTGAGAAATTTGACTCTCTTCTGTTTTCCATAAATGCAATTCTCATAGAAGTCCAAATCAACATTCTTCAAAGCCAACAACAAATTCCTTGAGTGAAGAATCTTCGTCCCCTTTCACTCATGTGTCCTAGCCTATGATGCCATAATGCTGCATCTGCTCCTTTGGAAGTTAAAGCATTAATAGAGTTAGAAATACCATTGCATAAATACAATGTACCAACCTTTTCACCTTTCGCTATTATCAGGGCTCCTTTGGTGACCTTCCAACTTTATCTGTGAAAGTTTTCTCACAACCTTCACCGCCGAACTGCCCTGTTGAAATCAGATTTTTCTTTAGATCTAGAACATGCCTTACCTCCTTTAGTAACCATTATTTTCCATTCTGTTGTTTTACAAGAACATTACCCATTCCAACAATTTTATAGGGTTTATCATCACCCAAACGGACTTGTCCAAAATCTCCTTGAACATAGTCATGAAAGTATTTCTTATTAGGTGTGGCATGGAATGAGGCCCCTGAATCTACCACCTAGGTATCAGTAATATTTTCGAAAGAAAGAATCAAAGCATCTTGTAACACCTCACCTGTCACATTTGCTTCATGATTGTTTTCTTGTTGTGCATCTCCTTCTTTTCCCTTTTGAGAACTACAGTATTTCTTTAGGTGTCCTTTCTTTCCACATTTCTAGCACACTATCCCCGATTTGGACTTGGATCTAGCTTTCCTTGATTTACTATGATATCCTGAGCTCTTTCCTCTTTCCATTTTTCATCCCCTAGACTCTGCACTCAAAGCATTACCTGATGTTCCACTGGAGCTTTTCTGTCGCATTTCCTCGCTAAGGATAGCACTGACAAAATCATCAAACTTTAAAGTACTAGATCCAGAAACAAAGTTACTAATGGCCATTACTAAACCATTCCAACTTTCTGGTAATGAGCACAAGAATAATAGAGCTCTAACTTCATTATCAAATTTTATCCCTACAGAACATAACTGACTTGTAATAGTATTAAATTTATTTAAATGGTCTACAATAGATCCACCTTCTGATATCTTCATATTAAATAACCGTTTCATAAGAAATACCTTGTTTGAGGCCAAGGGTTTTTCAAATAGTTTCTCCAATGCCTTAATAAAACTCTCTTTTGTTGTTTCCTTCAAAATGTTGAAGGCAATCGATGCTACGAGGCACAACCGTACTGTTTCGAGTGCCTTTCTATTGAGAAGGTTCCATTCTTCATCTGTCATACCTGTCGACATCTTTGTTTTTCCGCCCAATGGTAGGTATAGATCTTTCTGATACAGATAATCTTCCATCTACATCTTCCACAGCGAGAATTTTTGGCCGTTAAATTTCTTGACCCTAAACTTACCATCTTCCACCATTGCTCCCACTCAAATGAGGAACCCTTCTTTCCTGCAAATTTATCAGCCAAATAGACCTTTGGCTCTGATACCAGTTGTTAGAAAATTATATATTACGGAGCACTAGAACACATAAAATATCGCAAAAATATAAACATAGAAAACGCATAAAACAAGAGAGACACAGATATACGTGGTTCACCTAGTTTGGGCTACATCCACTTTGAACAGCCAGTCCTTCCTTTCTATTATCCAACAAAGTGAAGAGACACAACCTATGGTAGATCTGCTGTAATATCCTCTGTTTTTCTCTCATAGTCTCACCTCTCTACTTCTCGCTTGGAGAATACACATATATTACATAGCCTCAAATACAATGCCCTCATACAAAGAGAGGGGTTGCCTTCTAGGGAAAAAGCCCTAAACTAAACATAAGTTCTACCGTCAGATCATCTTCCTAATGAACGGCTTAGATTGACTAGAAATTACTATACTTTTACAAGGCAATTTTACATATGTTTTTAGCTTCAGGGATGCTGCCCCCGAAACCCCCGTCGGGGGACCACTAGCCCCCAGAACCCCCAGCTGAGGGGGATTGCGCCGCCCCGAAACCCCGCAAGGGGGACAAGTCCCCCCCGCAACCCCCCGCGTGGAGGGTTGTACAAACTTCTTGGGGTATAAATCCAGCTGAAACAAAAACCTGTAAACAATCATGCTCCATACTCAACAAAAATGAACGAAATTAATGGAAAATTGAAGAAAATAGATGCCTAGTTAATAAAAGACTTATGAGGATCAATTCATGGCTTTTGATCAGTTCAGTTTTGGAGTTGGCATTTTATCTCTCTCTCTCTCATACTCTTGGATGCTTAGAGTTTTCTTGGAGTACTCTTGGAGCACTATGGCATACTTGGGATTTGGATCAAGAAGGCAAAGGAAAAGTAGGAATGTAAGAGGACATTGGGATCAGTAGCTATTGTGAATTTTTCTTGCACGTACAGAGTTCCATGTATGATTTTCTTACTAGTTTTAGCATGCATGACATATGAATGTGGTTATTTGGTTATGACCTATCATTCGTATGGAGGGTTGATTAGATTTATAGTGGTTTTGCCTAGCCTTGACATTTCCTAGATAGCCATGGTGTTGTGGCTTTTATCTTTTTTTTCTATTTGGTTTTCTTGTGCCTTTGCTTTGGGTTGAGCTATTAGTTCCCATAATCCTTGATTGGATAAGCACTCTAGAAGCCCTATGGGAAATGTGGGTTTAGTTAGTGGTCCTGGAAGCCTGACTTGAAACAAACACTCTGCAACCCTATTTTTGGGTTGAGACCAATCTAGTGATGTCCAACCATGAGGTGGAATCACTAGTTGAGGGTTGAAGTGGTTTGGGCTCTGGAACTCCTAGATGGTTTTTATTGATTTGTATTATGAGATCCCACATTCATGCTTGGAATATGGCATGAGGGTGATTGGTTAAAATAAATATTTGGTTCAGCCTATTCTATGACCGGGTAGTTTGTGGAAGTCCCATACCTGGTTAGCTTACGCAATCATAAATAAGAACTCTATTTCTCCCTGGTATTTTATGTGTAAATATAAATGTTTATATGTGGATTATATGAGTGTTATATCCTTGATATTTATTTTGGTTATGTGATGGCTATAAATGAGCTTTATGAGAGTGAAAATGTATGTCTCTCATCATGTTTTGGTTAATAACTAAATTTTCAATGAATATATGGCTTAATATATGGTATGAGACCCCTATGCGCAAATATTTTTCTTAAACCTGTAGGATGCATATTTATGACATGTTTTACAAAATGTATATCATGTCTACTAGGGGTCCAATCAAATCCTTATTCAAGTATTTGCATCTATATCATTGTTTTGGTGTTATTTTTCATCTTTGGAAGTTTCATGGAGTTCTAGACAGTGGCCTGAGTCCTAGCATTGAAAACATGGTACATGATCTAGAGTCGCTGGAATAGAACTACCTATAAATGTCCCCATTCACATAGATACCTTGTTGTGGGAGCAATTGGAATCAGGTTATAACAGATGCCCCCTAATGGATGAGTGAAAAAGAGAAATTTTTGGCTGGAATGAATTACATCAAAACTCAAAGCTCAAAATGGGAGGAAAGATCCAAGAATGTGAAGTTGGATCACATGAACTCAAGTGTTGAAGTATCAACTTTTTCGATAAGATCCTTGAGGAAATCATACCCATGCTCAATCACAAAATAAATTGAATATGTCCACTAAACATATGTAGGGAATCCATGCCATGAAATGTTAAGACATGGCCATGAACAAAACATAGTGGATCCATGTGACCCATCAAAAAATATCACAGCCACCAACAAATACAGTGTGGATCGATGTTACAATATATATCAGTAGGACTATGGACACATAAGGCAAGAGGTTCCCTAGAGTAGTCCTCAAAGTACATAAATGATGCATAACTCCAATGTAGCTTGAGAAGGGTGCTAGATAAGAGTGAAATCTCCCTAACCCAGGGTCTTAAACAAAACCATGATGGTACAAATATATGACATGTGAAGAGATGCATTAATGTTAAGCATGGTAGAAACCACCTGATTACCATTCAAGGAGGTCTATCATTAACATATGTGATGGGACCCACCAATGATGAAAATGGACCCCAAGGTACCTAGTATATTCCATAAATTGTGAATAGATGAGATAATGTTGAATGCTCACAAACTTGACCAATCAAGATTCAATGATGTAAACCCACTGTCGGTCATGAGAAAACCTATCACTAAGGTCTGCAATCTCCAAGGTACAACTGGTTCCTAGATCAAGCTCCTACATAATGAGCTGGAGTTGAAAAGATAAGATCCGTCGAAGGAGGGCCTTGATGGATCCCCCATAAATCTACGTGGAACAAACTAAGAGATGATGTGAATGGAAGAAGTCATGAGATGATGAAGTACAATTGAGACAAGGATGGCCGACTCAAAAATGTCAACAAAAAACTATAGATGGTCAACATAGGCTAAAAATTCCCTTGAACACATAATGGCAGGACACAAAAGTGACTTGGTAACATGACTAATGAGCGTCGCGTCATATCGTGTGACAACACAAGAGGCATTGAAGCCTACATAGTGGCTAGAGGATTAACCAGTCGGAGGAGCAGACAAACTCATATCTATGTATGAATCCTAGGAAAAATAAAACCTAACTATAAGATAATGATGCAGATAGGTGGCATGTTCAAGGGGAATGTGGCTGATCCTACCATTTTGTTGACTAACAAAATTAAAATTTTCCTTCTCATTTTCTCTTTTTAGTCTCCTTCATGGTTTAATTAACATTAAAGAGAATAATGGTATGCTCAATAAGATCCTTTTTCGTAAAGTTTAACAAGGCTAAAAAATAGATAAAAGTACACTCATACCCTTCTCAAAGTTTAGCGAGATTTAAGAGTGGCAAAGAGATCGCTCATCGAGTTTAAATTTCCTTTAATGAGCAGGAAAAGATGGAAAAAACTCAACATTTTCATGTAGGATTTACCAACCTGAAAATACAACAAAAGAAGCTCGGCATTTTCATAAGTTTAAGTCATGAAAAGGGGACCAAAATTAACTCAGCATTTTCATTGTTTAACAAGGAAAAAAGGGGCTTGGTGTCATTCATATTTTATGAGCATAAGGACACTAAGCAAGATTGTCCTAGAGGAGGGAGTGGTATAATAGGTAGCAATGAGTTTTACTCATGGTGGAACAACTCAAAGAATAAGGAGACAAAGAGGTTGGCTTAATAAGACCACTCATCATAATGGTTTTTCCAAGAAAGGGTAAAACACCAACTTAAAGTGAATGATAGGCCACACATAGGATGACGATGGAATGAGGAAACCAATATTCATCATGTAAAAATATGCTGATATAATGTGGTAATTGTTAGTTTCCTATACCAATAGAAGTCATAATTTTGAATGACTAAGGTTAAGCCTTGTAATATTGTACATACCTTTACTTTCTGCAAATTTTTTCCATATTATAAAAATTTAAAAAATGTAAAGAAGGTATGTCCTAAAAGATAAATCAAAGGACAAAAGAATAAGACAAAGTTCTAAAAAATGAAAATATATGAACCCCAAAAGACAAAAAGAGACCATGAATGTGAGAAAGTCAAAATGCCACTAGTATTTACTTTTATGAATAATAAAATATTGTGTGCAGCTTGTTACTCATGCCACAATCCATGATAGTCAAAATGTTTAAACTTAACTATTTCATGTTTTAAATTTTACGTTTGTAGTTAGAGAACAAAAACTGACCAAATAGTGTAATCTTGGTAGATCATTAGATAGGTAGAGTGAATGAAAGGAGCTCATTAGTTTAATGTGAGCCCTTAGATGATTGAAAGTTACAATTAGATAGTATACTTTGTAAGGAAAAGAAAAATATTGATAAGGGTTTTCTAGCCTAAATGCAACCAAATAAAGTGAAGAAAAATGGTAGGATGAGTAAATGGGTAAGTAGTAGAAAGGTCACAGAAATATCATGTGATTACATAAAAGCACTTATGTCATTGTTTTAAATGCATCTTTCCAAAATGCATAAGCAGTAAACAAAGCAAAGATAATGGTTCACAATATGGTTTATTTAACATCCCCTCATTCATTTCACCCCTTCACTTCACTAGTTTCCTATAAATAAGTTCTAGTACTTAAATCCTACAAGTTAAAAAGGCTCAGAGCATTTCCCTAACTTTTGGAGGGACAAACCCTTGGTTTAATGACTTAGGAGAATAAATACTAGAACCCCCTTCATAAAACACATTCCCCCTTCATAAAATTTCATTTCCCTCATTTACCTAATAAAACCACCCTTTCCTATGGTGGACACCTTTTTACCTAGGAAAAGTGACTCACCCCCATGTAAAACCCTTTCGTACAAAAAACCCACCAAAGGCGTTTGTCCTAAGTATAAATCAAAACATGCAATCGCATACACTTTACCTCTTTTGACTTAAGAAAAACCCATCTCCGCTCATTTCATATTAATTAACTAACTCTATTATATAAATCCCATTATAATCCTTTTCCTGTAAATAATTAAAACCCTATATAGAATATCCCAACCCCTTAGTTTTAATAAAAACTAATATAAAGTACCCATATCCTGATATAACTTCACTTAATTTACCTAACCGCAGTAAAACTGAAGTTAATCCCGCTTTGCCTCAGCTGACTCCCTAATCCCTCATTAAAGCTCAACCTAATCACTTAACCCTGGATTAGTCCCTAAACTAATCCCAAACCACCGTAATTAAATCCCCAGGGCCCCATCAATCCCCGACATTATCGCCCATGCACCTTTGCCTCCCGACTACCATTGATCATCCCTCCCTTGCATCTAGTGATGCATAATCAAATCAACCACACTCGATGGCTGAACAATAACCACCTGATAAAGTGGTTTTTCTCCTAGCACCCGATGCTATGTGTCAGATGATGTATGGCATTGGGTGATCCCTCCTTAATACCTCCCGCACCACAAAATTGGTGCGATGGACCTCTAAAACCGCATGCTCACCATTCTAATAAACCACTTTCCCTTCAAAAAACAAAACTTCGCACCATATTTTAAATAATCTGCCTGTTTGAATTTTAAACCCTAAGAACTCGTGTTTTCTCTCCATTTTTCCTTTTTTACAGTATAAGCCTATGAAACCCTCCAACGCCGCTATGATGTGATTTCCCCTCCTATTATGTCCAAATGCTACCTTGAAACCTTTCCCAAGCATTCTCGTGCTAGAAATCCATCAAGCACCCTTCACGCAAACCTCCCTTTTCTTCATTATTATTGATTTTTTCAGGTTATCAGATGAATCAGAGCTTGGATAAACAGTTTTGATACTAGAAAAAGAACCTGTTTACTTCAAGAATTAAAACAAAAACCTATTAAAAGACCAAATTCAGAAGAAGAATATTAGTTATACATGAACGAAGATGAAGACCCTTACACTCAGAGCCAAGAAGAAGACAAATACAGAATAGTAATAGTTTAGAATAGAGGAGCAAGACCAGAGATGCAGATATAGGCCAAACAGACAAAGCACACTTAAAATTTATCAGTATCCACTTCCAATTGCTAAATAAACAAATAAATTATAAGAAATTACTATTGAAAAGCACAGTGAAACTCAATTGTAATAGCAAAAGGAAGAAATAGTGAAGGATAAAGATAGGTCATTAGGGTCAAAGTGTATCAGTGATAGAGAGTATCAGATGAAAGACACAATTGAACACAACCTCCAGTGTAAACAATTTAAACAGCTAGAGAATAAAGAGCTAGAAATAAACCATAATAGCCAGCAACACCACAATAAAAGGGATAACATGAATGAGTTCATTAGCTGCCTCTATCTTACTGCAAGAAGATATTTTATATTTCCTAGATTAAATCTCAATTCAGTTTGAGAAATTTGTAATAACACCTTAGTATAAATAATTCACAATTCGAAGTATGTAGGTGTGGATTCTTAGACATTTCTACAGACTTCTTGATCGAAGGAATTCTTGGTTTCTCCTTAGTTTAGGTAGTCTCCTTCTGATCTATAACAAAGGATTCTTAATTTCCCTTTGCTCATAATTATCCTCTGTTCCTCATTTTAATCCCAATTTAAGAATTCTTAAATGCTCTCTCACCCTGGTTAATATCACTTCAACCATCCGGCCCAAAGACCTGTGCTTCACCTTGCTAGCTTGCTCTTTGAATACTCCCTTTAGTGAGTTAATTCCAGTTCTGCTGCCCTTCTTTGACTCCATAGCCCAATGGTCCAGAGGCATCAATCTATCCATCTGTTTTAATAATTCCACCATCCAACCTTCAATTCAAATCACCTAAATCTTAATAACTAGCCTAATATCCCAGCAAAACATAGCTAAATCATATAGAGAGAGCCCTCTCTAGACTTAGGTTGGCTATAGCCTAAGCCTAAAAGTTGGTTTGTAGTTACCTCGGTCTTTTCCTTCTTTTAATAACTTCTAGGGAACAATTCTGAGTGATAACATAGTGGCAACTCCACTGGGGAGCCAACAATTCCTCAGAAATTTCGGATTCTATATTTTAAGCCTCTTAAAGTCGTTTATTAGAAGTTATATTGAAAAGTCTCATGAAAGCAATTGAAAATTTTAAATTCTGACTTCTAGGGAGACTCATTTTGCTAGGGCTAATCCAAATCCCAATCCTCCACCAGTAGTTGATAATCCCAACCTAATTTCAAGAAAATCCAAAAAAGAAGAAATTTTAGCTAGTCACACACCTTGAGTTAAAGCTAATTCATGTCCTGATGCATGGATGTTTTTAGAATATCTACCTTTTGATGAGAAATTTTGTCTATAATTATTTAAAGCAAAGTCTAAAAGTGAAATATACGATACTGTTCTAGATCATGAGTTCATTGTGGACCTTGAAGTCTAACAGACCAACATATCCATCGATGAGTTATTCTGAAATATCCACAATCATCCATTACCACTACTACCCCTGAGTTGTCTGAACAGATCTCCACTACTTTGAGTTCACCATTATTCCCTTCAACTTCAGTACCTCGAGAATCCCATTTTGCACCACCATTTACACCTTCACTACCTCACCAGCCTATCATTACTAATTTTCCACCTACTAGTGCCAATTTCTTCATCCACTACTACATTATTCCCAATTATATCAACCCCACAACTTATCCCATCCCAATCAACAACAATGGAAAACAGATATGCTCCTCTTGTTTTACTCACCCAGATTCATGCTATGGCCATAGATTATCAGGGTAAGATTCCCTTGTTTGATGCTATTGGTCAGTATACAGCCCAGTAACATGTAAACAAGATGTCTGACTTCTTTGAACTACATGAATTAGATGAAGCCGATGTTTATATGAGACTATTTGCCCAATCTTTGACTGGTGATGTCAAGAAGTGGTTTAAAGCCTTCCTTTCCAATCACATAGCAGACCTAGCAAACTTCCAAAAGTTTTTTATTGATAGGTGGGAAAAGAAAAAGAATCCTTTACAAATCCTTTCAGAATATGAAAATATTAAGATAGGACCTAACGAAACAATTCAAGATTACTGCAATAGATTTAATGGTATATATAATGCAATCCCAGTTAACCTTAGACCTCCACTTGACTTAGCCTTAAAAAAGTTCCCTGATGGTTTTGATACTGATATGTCATACCACCTTAGGGAAATAAACCCCCCTACTTTAGAAGAGATGCAAAGTGTAGCTGTTAGTGTAGAAGCAAATTTGTTAGCCAAAAGGGCTAGAATTATAAATGAAAAAAGAACTCCTAAGGAAGAAACTTCACCATTTGATCTTAAAATAGATAATTTGGCTAAAAACATGGAAAGACTAATGGAGAGAATAGGTAACATGGAAAGGAAACCCCAATGGGATAACCGACAAGCACCTCCAATCAGAAACCCAATTTTTAGAAATAACCAAAACATAGGGAAAAATGGACCAGATTAGAACATAAGGCTTCCTTTTCAAGAAAATTATGTAGAAACATCCAATCCAAAAAATCCAGAGCATGACACATAAATTAACCTAATGGGAGTAGATGATGAAGACACTGTTTTTCTAACTCAAGATGAGTAGGAACTATATATGGTGCAGTAACTACAAGTGCAACCTAGTGAATCATTTGACTATAAACAAGGGTATGACTCTACTATTTTCAAAGTCCACAAGCAATACAATCTAAGAAGTAAAAGGAATTCAGATGTTCCTGACCAAAAAAAGAAAACAGCACATAATTAGCCCAAGAAGATAAAAGAAGCCCCTGCCTCAAAGGTCCTTCAAATTCTCCCTAGGCAGAACCCAAATCCTTCAGGCCCCACAATTGTAGATATAACCCATGATCAACCTTCTGATGATCGGTCATCCACTTCAATTCCACTTGTAAATCCACAGAAAGAAATCCCTAATAAAGAAAAAGAAAACAATCCTACTCAAATCCCTACTGCTAAAAATCCAAACCCTCAATCAGAAAAAGCATCCTTGCCTTTCAATTTCAGAGTAGTGATAACTAAGCTAAAGATTCCAGTCCCTTTAACATAACTAATTAGGAATGAACCTTATAAAACTCATATAAATCAGACCTTAAACTTTGCTGGAAATGAAGATTCAGTTAACTTGTTTGATGATAAACCAAAACTTATATTCGGTCCTCATGTTAATGGAAAATCATTATAAGGAGGAATTTCACCTTTTTATATAAGCCTTGGTATCCATGACAAGGTTATACACAATGCAATGTTGGATTATGGAGCTTCTCACAATTTAATGCCCAAATCAGTAATGGAAAAGCTGAATCTAGACATAACAAGGCCCTACAAAGACTTATTTTCTTTTGACTCTACTCAAGTAAAGTGTCTAGGATTAATCAAAGACCTATGTGTTACTTTAGTCCAATATCTTGCCAATAGAATCCTAATGGACATTGTAGTTGCTGACATTCCATCGAAGTATGGCATGCTTTTATCAAGATCACGGGGAGCCAAACTTCAGGGATCTCTTCAACTAGGTATGTCTTATGCAACAATTTCTATTTTTTGACAACCAAAGAAACTATACCAAGAAACCTTAATGAAATATATGGTAAGTAGCCAAGATCGGCCTCAAAACTTTCCCATCTACTCCATACATTCAGATATTGATTCTTTTATTTTGTATAATGTTGATCAGACTCAAAGAACACTTTTAGATAGCATTGATACAGAACCAAAAGAAGTTACAGTTTCTACACAAGATGAGACTAATTAGACAATAGAGCTATTCGATGAACAAGAAGGTATAATTGTTGTGAATGATGAAGAGTTTATTCCACCATATAGTGAAAAATATGATCATGAAATCTTATGGCATTTAGAGTTTGATGGATCAGTAAATAGGTTAGGAGCAAGAGCAGGAGTATGGATATATAACTTAGGGAATATTTATTTAGAAGGCCATGCATATAGACTAAATTTTAAATGTACAAATAACATAGCTGAATATGAAGCATTAATTTTAGGTATTAAGTTAGTTAGGAATTTAGGAGCTAAAAGAGTTTCTATTATGGGAGACTCTGAATTAATTGTGAAACAAATAGATGTTGTATATATGACTAAAGACCCTAGATTAAGTTGCTATAGAGACACTATTGTAGAAATACTAAATACTTTCTTAGAAACAAAACTTACAGTCATCCCTAGGAAGCATAACATGCAAGCCCATAGTTTAGCAATGTTTGCTAGCACTTGTAAATTACCCTTCCAACCTAACTATTAGTACACTGCTAAAGTTAGGCACAAACCTGCAATTCCTGATAATTCGAAGAATGGGCAGATATTTACTAATGATAAACAGATAAATAACTTCTTACTTTCAGAAGAAGAATTTGTAAATAATAACATAGATATTGATACATCCATAGATCTTAACACTAAGGATAAACTAGAAATAAATAAGATAGAAGATGATAAAATAGATAGACTTCACCTAACTAGATTTACCAAATCATATGTAGCTAACTTAGAGCTAATGGAAATTGATGAAATGATCAAGGAAGAAATTGAAGTAATCAATCCTAAGGATTGATTACTTCAAATGATGTTCCTAAGAAACCTAAGATGGAACCATTAAGACCTGACACTGAGGAATGCAACATAGGTACTGATGAAAGTCCAAAATTGATCAAACTTTCAAAATCATTACCTCCAACTGAAAAAGCCAAATACATTGAGTTGTTGAAGGAATTTAGGGATGTTTTTGCTTGGAATTATGAGGACCTCAAGTCCTATGACACCAATATCATCCAACACACTATTCCTATAGAATAAAATCAAAAGCCTTTCGAACAGAAACTAAGAAGGATCAACCCTGTCTTACTATCTGCTATAGAGAAACAAATTCAAAGAATGTATGATGATAAACTAATTGCACCAATCATATTCTCTAGTTGGGTATCAAAATTAGTGCCAACAAGAAAGAAAACAGGTGATATCAGGCTCTATTTGGATCTCAGAAACCTCAATAAAGTATCACTAAAAGACAATTACCCTATCCCCAAGATGGATCACATTTTGCAAAAAGTAGTTGGATCAACCAGAATCTCATTATTGAATGGGTTTTCTGGTTATAATCAAATCTTAGTTCATCTTGATGACCAACCGAAGACTTCCTTTACTACTCCTTGGGGCACATTCATGTATGTGAAAATTCTTTTTGGACTAATGAATGCAGGAACAACTTTCTAGAGGATTATGGATATAGCCTTTGCTAAAAAAATTCATGATTTCCTTGTGATATAGCTAGATGATATTACTGTGTTTTCAAAGACAAAAAATGAACATTTAGATCATTTAAGGCAAGTGTTTATCAAATGCAAGAAGTATGGAATCTCCTTGAATCCCAAAAAGTCCTTGTTTGGGTTAGAGGAAGGCAAGTTATTAGGCCATATAATCTCGAAAGATGGTATTAGAATAAACCCAGCAAGAATAGAAGACATCTTACAAATAAGACAACCCAGGAACATCAGAGAATTACAAGCTTTCTTAGAAAAAATCAATTTTCTTAGAAGATTTATATCTAACTTAGAAGAATTAATTAGATCACTTAATAATACGCTGAAAAAAGACTCCACAATAAAATGGATTGTTGAGGCTAAGAAATCCTTTGCAGACATCAAACTAGCCTTAACTAAAACACCAGTACTAATAAGTCCCAAGTTTGATAGAGATTTCATTTTATTTTCCTTTGTTTCATAGAACACAATAGTTGCAGTCATATTACAGAAAAATGACCAGGGCTATGAACAACCCATTGCTTTCTTTAGCAAATCCGTAAGAGATGCCCCCCTTAAAATACAATATAATGAAAAATAGGCCTTCTCTTTGGTCAAATCCATTAAAGATTTTAGGGTATACATCCTATATTCTCACATAGTATCCTACGTTCCCAATTCAGTAGTAAAAGACATCCTAACTCAGGATGGTCCAGATGGAAAGAGAGGAAAGTGGATTTCTACTATCTTAGAGTATGACATAGAAATTAAACCAACAAAGTTAATCAAGGGCCAAGGTTTAGCCAAGCTAATGGCTGAAAATTGAACTGTCAGGCCTTGCATATTAACTTTATTGCAGCAATAGATAATGAAGAGGAGATGGTGACTCCACTAATTAGCTAGGCCTTTCTTGAATCACCATGGTATGTTGATATTTGTTATATTTTACTTTATTTACAAGCTCCTCCTGAAATATCTAGGACTAAAAGCAGGTTCTTAAAGATGAAATCCTCTAGATTTTGTATATTAGATCATGTTTTCTTTTGGAGAGACCATGAAGGTATTCTTCTCAATTTCTTATTGACGGAAGAAGATGACAAAGTTTTACAGGAGTTTCATGTAGGTTACTGTGGAGGACACCTTTACTGCAGTCTACAACAGATAAAATCCTTAGGGATGGTTTCTACTGGCCTACCTTGTTTGTTTATGTTAAGAAACATGTGACCTCCTATCACAAGTGTCAAATCTTTGAGGGAAAGAAAAATCTTTTACCATTACCCCTCAAGCCAATCTCTACTGAAATACCTTTTCAACAATGGGGTCTAGACTTCATTGGTGAAATTCACCCACCCTCCTCTGCCCAACACAAATGGATTGTTACTACCACAGACTACTTCAAAAAATGGATAGAGGCCATACCTTCAAGGAAAGCCACATATACTGTTATCATAACCTTCCTTGAAACCAATATTCTATCTATATTTGGATGTCCAACTAAGCTCATTATTGATAATTTAGCAGCCTTTAAACCCAAAAGAATGATAGATTTATGCAATAAATACCATATTACCCTTGGCCATTCCACAACATATTACCCTCAAGATAATGATTGGCTGAATCCTCAAACAAAAGCCTAGTAAATACCATCAAGAAGTTACTAGAGGACAATAAGAAAACTTGGAATAGAAATCTAGTCAATGCCTTATGGGGAGACAGATTGACTACAAAGAATTCAATTTGTACTTCTCCCTATCAACTAGTTTATGGAATGGAAGCTATCTTTCCATCCTCTTTGGGAGTACCATTAATGAAGATACTTCAAGAAATACAGGTTGAACCAAATAGTATCCAAAGAAGAATCAACCAAACTATACATCTACAACAAACAAGAGAAGAGGTGTATGTCAAGTCCCAAGTTGTGCAAGAAAAGATAAAGAAGATTTTTGATAAGAGAACCAAGGCTGATGATTTCTACATTAGTGACAAAGTGCTCAAGTGGGATTCAAGGAGGGAAGACAAAGGTAAGCATGGGAAATTTTATTTCCTATGGAAAGGCCCATATGTCATTTATGTTTTCAGAGGTAATAATGCTTTCTTCCTGAGAGAACTTGATGGTACAGAAGCAGAGGGTGGGCCAGTGAATGGTAGAATGTTAAAACATTACTTTGAACCTAGTTACTATTTTTTCATTCCCCATTTGTACATATTCTATTTTCAAAGGTTTAATTTGGATTGGATGGTGATTTTTGAAGTTGAATCCCAAAGAGAAGGCCCTATGCTTTGAAAGATTCACTGTCATAACTATCAATAATGTAGAAGCATAGAGGAACATTTTGCAAGGTAACATCAACAAAAATTCAAAGGCTATTGATCTATAGAGTTAGTGACATTTCACAAGGAAATCCCATCCCCAAGTGGAGCCACTGTTAGGTTCCTAAACCAATAGGAGTCATAATTTTGAATGACTACGGTTAAGCCTTGTAATATTGTACATACCTTTGCTTTCTGCAAATGTTTTCCATATTATAAAAATTAAAAAATGTAAAGAGGGTATGTCCTAAAAGATAAAACAAGGAAAAAATAATAAGAAAAAGGCCCAAAAATGAAAATATATGAACCCCAAAAGACAAAAAGAGACCATGAAAGTGAGCAAGTCAAAATGCCACTACGCATAATAAAATATTGTGTGTAGCTTGCTACTCATGCCACAATCCATGATAGTCAAAATTTTTAAACTTGGCTATTTCATGTTTTAAATTTTATGTTTATAATTAGAGAACAAAATCTGACCAAACAGTGTAATCTTGGTAGATCATTAGATAGACAGAGTGAATGAAAGGAGCTCATCAGTTTAATCTTAGCCCTTGGATGATATAAGGTTAGAATTAGATAGTTTACTTTGTATGGAAAAGAAAAATATTGATAAGGGTTTGTTAGCCTAAATGCACCCAAATAAAGTGAAGAAAAATGGTAGGATGAGTAAATGGGTAAGTAGTAGAAAGGTTGCAGAAATATCATGTGATTACATAAAAGCACTGATGTCATTGTTTTAAATGCATTTTTCCAATATGCATAAGAAATAAGAAAAGAAAAGACAATGGTTTACAATATGGTTTATATAACATCCCCTCATTCATTTCACCCCTTCACTTCACTAATTTTCCATAAATAAGTTCTAACACTTAAATCCTACAAGTTGAAAAGGCTTAGAGCATTTCTTTGAATTTTGGAGGGACCAGACCCTTGGCTTAATGAATTAGGGGAAGAAGTACTAGAACCCCCTTCATAAAAACACATCCACCCTTCATAAAATTTCATTTCCCCTCATTTCCCTAATAAAACCACCCTTTCCTATGGTGGACACATTTTTACCTAGGAAAAGTGACTCACCCTCATGTAAACCCCTTTCGCACAAAAAATCTGCCAAAGGCCTTTGTCCTAAGTATAAGTCAAAATGCACAATCGCATACACTTTACCCTTTTTTACTTAATAAAAACCCATGTTTGCTCATTTCATATTAGTTAACTAACTCTATTATATAAATCCCATTATAACCCTTTTCCCGTAAATAATTAAAACCCTATATAGAATATCCTAACCCCTTAGTTTTAATAAAAACTAATATAAAGTACCCCCTATCCTGATATAACTTCACTTAATTTACCTAACCCTGGTAAAAATTAAGTTAATACTGCTTTGCCTCACCCAACTCCCTAATCCCTCATTAAAGCCTGAATCAATCACTTATCCCTGGATCAGTCCCTAAACTAATCTCGAACCAACATAATTAAATCCCTGGGCCCCACATCAATCCCTGTCATTTTCCCCTGCGCAGCTTCACGTCCTGACTACCATTGATCATCCCTCCCCCGCGTCTAATGACGCACAATCACATTGTCTACAGCCGATGGCTAAACAATAACCACCTGATAATGTGGTTTTTCTCCCAGCCCCCGATGCTATGTGTTAGATGATGTATGGCATCGGGTGACCCCTCCCAAATATTGCCAGCACCACAAAAGTGGTGCAATGGCCCTCCAAAACTACCTCCCTACCATTCCGATAAACCACTTTCCCCTTGAAAAATTAAACTTCATGCCATATTTTAAATCATTTTCCTATTTGAATTTTAAACCACAAGAACTCGTGTTTTCTCACCATTTCACCCTTTTTACAGTATAATACTATGAAACCCTCCAACACTGTTGCGATGAGATTTCCCCTCCTATTACATCTAAACGCTGCCCTGAAACCTTTCTCAAGCATTCCCGTGCCAGAAAGCCATCAAGCGCCCTTGACGCAAACCTGCCTTTTCTTTACTATTATTGATTTTTTTAGGTTATCAGACAAATCAGAGCTTGGATAAACAATTCTGATACTAGTCAAAGAACTTGTTTACACCCAGACTAGAAATGGAAACCTACTAAAAGACCAAATTTAGAAGAAGAATATCAGTTATACATGAACGAAGATGAAGACCGTTACACTCAGAGCCGAGAAGAAGAAAAATATAGGAAAACAACAGTTCAGAATAGAGGAGCAAGACCAGACATGCAGATAGAGGACAAGCAAACAAAACACATTGAAACATGATCAATTTCCACTTCCAATTACTAAATACATAAATAAAATATAAGAATTTACTATTGAAAAACACAGTAAAAGTCAATTGTAACAGTAAAATGAAGAAACAATGAAGGATAAAGACAAGTCATTAGGGTAAAAGTGTATCAGTGATAGAGGGTATCAGATGAATACACAAATTGAACAAAACCTCCAGTGTAAATTATTCAAACATCCAGATCATAAAGAGCTACAAATAAACCATAACAACTAGCAACACCACAATAAAAGGGATAGCATGAATCAATTCATTACCTACCTCTATCTTCCTACGAGAAGATATTTTCTATTTCCTAGATTAAATCTCAATTCAGTTTGAGATATTTGTAATAACACCTTAGTATAAATACTTCACAATTTAGTATTTGGGTGTGGATTCTTAGACATTTCTATATACTTCTTGATCGAAAGAATATAAGCCATTGGATTGTTGACTGAGCCAGCAAGTTGGATTGATGAATAAAGAGAAGACATTTCACTGGATTCATGTTTCATGTGATGTACAGACAACTATTTCTCTCATTTTGTTATCTCTTTTTAAAAAAAAATCCACAATATTTAATGTATCTGAAATTTGAATTCTATAATAGGGAATGATATCTGAGCATTTGCTTCATTGCATTCTATTTTAACTATTATGCATTTTAATGTTTTTTGCTAATTATCTAAGTTAAGGAATTCTTGATTGGTCCTTAGTTTAGGTAGTCTTCCTCTGATCTATAGCAAAGGATTCTTAATTTCCCTTTTCTCATGATTATCCTTTGTTCCTCATTTTAATCCCGGTTTGAGAATTCTTAAGTGCTCTCTCACCCTGGTTAATATCACTTCAACCATCTAGCCCAATGACCTGCGCTTCACCTTACTAGCTTGCCCTTTGAATACTCCCTTTAGTGAGTTAATTCTAGTTCAATTTCCCTTCTTTGGCTCCCTAGCCTAATGGTCTAGAGATATCAATTTATCCATCTGTTTTAAGGATTCCACCATCCATCCTTCAATACAAATCACCTAAACTTTAAGAACTATCCTAATAGCCCAACAAAACATAGCTAAATCATATAAAGAGAGCCCTCTCTAGACTTAGGTTGGCTAGAGCCTAAGCCTAAAATTTGGTTTGTAGTTACCTTGATATTTTCCTTATTCTGATAACTTCTAGGGAAAAGTTCGGAGTGATAACAGTAATCACAAGGGATAGAGCATGAAATCCTCCTAGGGTAAGGCCATAAATATGACAAATAAGAGGACATGAGGCTTAGATTCTAGGTCATGGTAGGTTAGAAGGAGGGATTTTGAAAGAGAATAAATGAGATAGTGCAAGGACACCATGATGAAAAATAGGTGCTAAACTAAGGCATCCATGAGCAGGTAGGATCTACCGGCAAGCTACGATGTGCATAGAGAAGAGTGGCTAATGCTGAAACTTGATGGGGTTGAACCTAAGGCATGATGATGACACTGAGAATCAACAATGCATCAAGATATGGCTATGAGTGACTTACCACTACATGCCAATAAGAGAAATGCACCTAAGGTCCAGCAAATTTCACAATAAAAACACCACCCTATCTGATAAAAACCATCCACAATGACTAGACCCATGGTTAATGACATAGTGCAAGAAATAAAACATGGATTCGGAAAAAATAATAACATTTAATTCTATTTTTTCGGTTTTATAATTTCTTGGATTTTTGGCATATATGATGTACTAGAAAAATTCTCACATAACACACCAAACAAAAAAATATATAAACATCACACACACTTCTATGTACAATATGTACAAGAGTAACTCAGTCTCATAATTCACACCAAGGTGTGCCCACTACTAGGAACAGACCAAGGATTCCCATACATGAAATCATAGATGAGTGGAGGTACCATATGGCACATGATGATGGAGACATACCATATAAATTTTAAATACCTAATTCCTAATGGTTGATGATATCAGGGAACACCTAGAACCATAGCGTTATTAGGGATTACCTGAGGACATACAAGGTGAGTGGTCTCATGAGATAGTGTAGCTCCTTGACAAGGAATATCAAGACGTAAATGGGGTACAAGAACTTGCCTATGGGAAAAGAGGAGTTGGAAAATTCATTAGAAAGTTCAACATTAGAAATATAATACTTGACTCAGTCGATGGATTGAACTTCAAAGGAGGACAAAGCGAATTCCACTTGGGTCGATTCAAGAAATTTTTTTCCAATCTATACCTTTTCGAATTCATGGATGTTAGAGGTATAAAAAGGCATAATATCCCTAGAATAATTAATAGGTGAATCAATGAACTCCAAGATCACTTATTGATAAGAAGAATCATCATCAAGGGAGTCATTTGGAAGAGGTAGAGTGATGACCTATGTGGGAAAAGGATCCTATTCATATTCCACATTGGGATGGAGTTTTTGACTTGCATCAAGAGATACTGATAGGACTTATGGAGAGGAAATATATGCCACTAATGGTGACACATTCTCACCATGTTGATCTTCATCTATAAAAGAAGGAACCTCCCAAGGGTTAAGAGACCTATCAAGTCCATAGGTGATAGTAGAGACCATGCACATAATATTAGTGGTATAAGAAGAAGGAATTTTAGGTGTGTTTAAATGAAAGACATCAATAAGGGATGAGATTTTCGATAAATATGCACCAACACTCTCATAACCCCCAAGGTTATCTCCAAAAAGTTGGGTAGAAATCCTCATAGTAGTAAGCTAGGTAGATGACACACAATAGTCCAATTGATCGATCGTAACTATCTTTATTTCATGGAGAAGGACAATAATACAAAATACCAAAGACACGATAGTGCACATGGCATAAAAACAACTACGACCAAGGAGCATGTCATAGTCTAAGAGAGTGTCGATGACTTCAACATCAACATAGGAACTATTTCCCCCTAGCTTGATGGAAAACTTAGGAAGAACACCCTAAGGTACAAAATGGTGTCCATATAATTCCTTAAGAGTGGTAGTAGACTTAGCAAGTGTTCGAGAACCGAGAGATTTACAGCTTGATGCTGACATAACACAAGTATAAGAGCCTTCATCCACCAGAGTGTGATGAATATTTTGTGAAATATTCACAGAAAAATATGGAAGGAAACTTGGTGGGAAAGCCTACAATGAGGAGCATCAAAATTAAAATTAATGAGATTATACTATCAGGTATCCAATCCCCCAGTTGTAGTCAACAAGGCTTTGGGTTTCTAAGGGAAGCTTTGCAAAAGCTCTAAGGAAAACATAACTCAAGGAGCTTGGGCTAAATCCTCAATACTATAGTGTTGGATAGCTTGTCTATATGGATTGTTTGTTGATTTTCGAAAGACGCCCTTAGGTGGGTGATAAATTAGCTCCATAGGCTTATGTAGCATGAGAGGTCCAGTGGAAGTAGCTGAGGTGGTTGAGTCCTTAGAGGAACAACTCAACTCAGGAGTACCATAAGACAACTTGTGTAGTGACATTAACTTTCTCTTTGCATATAAGGACAAACATATTATTGGTAAGATGAAAATGTGGCCCTTTGTTTCCCCCTTGCAGAGGTTGAGGAGATTTGGAAACCATTTTTTGTTGAGGCTATGTAGGGAATTGATGAGTTGAGACAACTAGGTGAGTAGTAGGTGGTGTAAAGAAGTAGATGGACTTCATCCATTCAAGGGTACTCATGAGTCAAATGCTCACCTTTACAAATATTACAAGGGAACTTGATATTGTAACATTGTTCACTTATGTCCTCACCCTAATTAGACATATATGGTTGAGTCTCCTAATAAGGTTTATTCTTTTGTTTATTCCTTTTTTTCTTCTTATGGCTAGGTTTCTACGTTTTTGTGCATTTTGTGGACTTCACCGTGAGAACATCGGTGGGTTTCTCCAAAGAGGGCGTTTTTTCAAAGCTTGATGCACTTGTCGGGGCTTATGATGTAACAATCAATTTCCCTAGATGGGAAACAAGTTGTCTCATGAAGTCAGATATAAAACCCAACACACCATAAGATTCTGGCATCGGGGTAGGTTTTGGCGTGTCTATAGAAGGTCAATGAGCATTAGGAATTATGTTGTAGAGCATGCCTGACTGAGAGTAAATCAAATCTAGTTGTTGGGAAGCTAAAATAGCTTATTCCTTAGTAACAACCCTAAACATAGACACATCCTTTATTGTGGGAGGTAACAATGATTGAATGAACCATTTATGAATAATCTCATTGGGTATCTTAGTTCAAACTAACTTATTACGTTGTCACCACTCATGGATATGATAAAAATTAGAGTGGAATTATCTTGCTTAAAGTTGGAAAGGAGGTTAAAATCAATGTCGTACCTCATGGGTAATTGAAAATGGGTCAAAAATATCCTTACCAAGGAAGAAATGTCCCTGAAAATGATGTATCTAGTTCAATATACCATTTCACAGAATCTCTAGTTAGTGTTCATTGGAATAGACGCTATTTGATAGAATCAACCACCAAAGCATTTGATGAGCACGAAATATGGTAGGTGGTGACATGTGTCAATGGGTTATCTCCAAGATTCCCTTCATACTTAGGGATATTAGATGGAAACTTTGTAGGCATGGGTGACCACAAAGGATCATGATGGATGGCATACTTCATCAAATTAGATAAATCTAGAAGTTTAAGAGAATATAGGAAAGGATTATGCTGCTGACTAAGTGGGTCATAAGTGGAACAACCCCTTGACCAACCTTGAGGTCCATGAAAACCTTGGTTCTGAGTAACAGCCTATGTAGCATGGTTACAATTCATCCTAGTATATTGAGGATATGCAAGTATGAATGGTGTAAGGATTCCCCCTTCCCCTAATGTATGTTCCCCCAAAGAGAAAAGGACCTCAAATAGCATGGTTACTAGTGGGGTTCTACCCAATAGAAAAATAAGGACCTGCTTGCAAGTAAGAACCAACATAGGGAGGATCATTCATAGGAATCATGGGGATAGAGACATGGTTACCCTAGGTAAACTATACCCTATAGGAAAAGTACTAGAGGAAGGCATCCCTCCAAACAATGAACTATAGCAGGCTTGGTTAAGACTAGAAGTATGGTTTCCCCCAAGCTTGTTAGGAGAAACAGATGATCGTCCCCCCCCCCCACAACATTAACTGAGGTGACTATGCCCATAGTAGGAACAAGGATGGTAGGATGAATAAAACTAGGAGTAAATATTCCTTATCCTATAGGCTGGCTAGGGTTTGCTTCCATTTCTAGAATAAATGAAGGAATGGACATAAAGACACTATGGAAACTTGTGGGACTCACGAAAGTGACTGGTGGTATGCCCTAAGAGGATGTGAGAGATATTGAAGGAGGTGTAGGTCCTTCCACACTCAATGGTGGAAATAATGTCATAAAAATAAAAATTGCATATGTAGAGTGTAAAGGATAATTTACTTCCTCCATAGGTGGTGAAGAAAAAGGACTATAAACATAGGTGGGTATTGAACTGTCTAGATTTAACTGTAGTAACTTTGGTCTTGATGGGTCAATCAAAGGTGGATTAACAAGAGATATAGAATTATTTCCAAGTGTATATATAGATACCAAGTCTCTACAAGGAGGATCAGGAATATATTCCACAACTAGAGGTTGGTTGAGGTATTCAATACCAACAGGCACCCTATGAGAAGGAGTCAACAATTCACCACTCTCAAGAGGTATAGCTCAGATTCTACGTGATTGACAGTGACCAACCAGGGTGAGTAAATGTATTTTAACTAAATAAAGTTAGTATAGACATCCCTAAGGCCAAATTATTGACTCAAAGAAAACATCACGCAATAGAAAATCTGTAAAAGGTAGTCATATACAAACCAATAACAAAGAAGTTGGTGCTGGAAAAATTATACTAGTGACCTACTTCCCAACCCTTTTAGCTTCAAACTTAGTCCAAGTACCCTCATGGGCTATGGGGTACCCCTTGAGAGGACTTAAAGAGTATCAATAATAATTGTCCCTGGTATATAGAGGACAAGCCCCTCTATGTCACTTGTGTATGAACCTTAGAATAATGGCCACTAAGGCCACCACAAATAATAATACGTCCTAAGGGGATAGTGATCAACCAAATTCACACGAAAGGGAAGGGAAAGAAAATTTAGAAACCCCCTTGAGAGATCCACAAAATCAAGTTGTACTCCTCTTAAGTGGCCACAAGTTGCTACAAAAAAAAAAAATTAATAGTAAAATTGCTTATAATACATGAAAATTCAACAATCCACGCCACCTGCAAATAAGCGAAATGTGTTAAGAAATGGCAATAAGAAATTCTAGTTTAATTTGTCCTTGAATTAAATTGTGAATTAAATTCGAATTCTATTCTCATAGAAACTTAAAATAGTTAAATTAAGTTTATTAAGCTTACTTAACTTAGGAAATTCAAGTTAGAAGTCTTTTGGAATTCATGTATATGCTCTCCCTACTTTGAGGGAGTCCAGTGTGAGTTAATTATGAGTTGTAAAATAGAAGACTCAATTTCATGAGTCAGTGCAGTTAAATTAGTTCTCAAACTGATTAAGAGAACTAATAGTGAGTTAACAGTTAGTGATGACACTAATGAACTCCACCAATGTTACTCTAGTTAACTGAATATTTACTCATCAAAAGCTCATGCATGTCGATTCTGAGAAAGACCCAGCTGAGACTAGAGTGCAGGGATAGTGTACTATTTGTTTTATATTTTTCTGAGTTGCACTGATAGTGCATGCATCCAGGAACTGATCCTTGAGGGATTGCGTTATTTTTAGAGGATTTCTATCTCTTTAAATACAAGTTATCCTTCATAGGAATTACACATTGGAATAGAGACTTGGAGAGCTTATGAAGAGGCTAAGATTTTGCCTCAAGCTTCCTTATGAGTTGGATATTAAATTTTCTAAGTGTTGGATTTGTTCTAGACAGAAGACACATTGTAATTTCATCTTTATTTTCTGGATTAATACAAAATAGATAGTGGGGTTTTGAGTACTATGTCTTTCCCCAGATATTTATTGTGTTATGTGCCTTTGATTCCCTTCCTTTGTTGATTATTGTTTGCACAATGTTTATGGGATTTCATTGTAAAGAGTAAATGTAGATTCTTGTCTCTTGCTTTAGCAAATTGCATTAGCTTGTGAATCTACAAGATTTTCTACATGGTATCAGAGCAATATTGTTTTCTTGGCAAGAGTTTGTAGAGTAGATTTGATAACTTTCGTGAAAAATTTTAGAAACAAATTGCAGATTTGGATTATTGGGAAAAGATACTATTGGCTTGTATGGGCCTAACCCAGGTTCTGAGGTGATTTAGCCAAGAAAATCTCAGTACTACTGGCCCTTTCAGTAATAGTCCGCGAAATGCAAATTGAGGTCTCACTCGAAGTAGTATGGGAGGGTGCTAGAACTAGATTTCCACACCCTGGGGATATCTGATGAGCTTTTGTGGGTCCACAGTTTGACCCTTCACGCACATATCTACATGCACTTGCTCTCCCTTCACAACTTGCGATGCTGCTTACACGCAAACCTACTCAAGGTGCAACTCGTAATATCCAATTTCCTTGCTATTTAATCTATTATTATCTGGTTACTTAATTTGTTTATGTAAGACTAAGGATTATTACAACATATTCAACAATCATATTAGTGTGCACAATAAATAAAATAGTATAAACATAAAGAAGGTAATGCACAACAGATACATAGAAATAGGAATCAACTTTTCTTTATTAATATTCAATCCTGATTACAGACTCGACACCGCCTTGTGCACCCAGCTGCAGGGGTCCATGCACTCAGCTGCAGACTCTACTAGGCCTCTGTGCACTCAGTTGTAGAGTCTCTTCCTACTACTATGACATAATACACTTAGACTCCTACTCTAAGCTCGAACCATTCATATTCTTCTCTCCTCTTCCTTCACTATCTTTACAACTTAGAGCCCCACTCTAGTTACACAATCCCATGGTCCGCGAATGATGGGTAGGCCGACATGACTTTACATTAAATTACATTACATTACTTTAGGGTGGACAACCCTATGAATTAACCTATACTTTGCGTTCCGCGCCTACAAATCATGGAGTCTTACAAAACCTTTGACCAAAACTTGGGCTTTGAGCCCCAAAACATATTGTGTGGGGATTCCATGCCCAAAAAGCCCCCAACACAATCATCGTGACTCGCCTCGAGTCACTCTGCTGGTGCGAAGACCTTGGCATGGAACCCTTCCAACTGGTCTCGTACTGCTCGGAGGTATGCGACACACTGTTCTGTGGTTTTCTGGACCTACTGGATGTGCTCCTCCGATGCTTCTTTGTGAGGATCCACTACTTGCCTTAGCACATATAGTTCCTGCTTCTGTGCGAGCTTACCCTCAATGTTAGCCATAATGGTGAAGGCCTCATCAATCCAAGGCTGGATGCACGCCTTGTGAAGTGCCTCTTTCTGTTTGGTGGCATCCACCTGCTCTTTTAGCGCCCTTTCTTGCTCTATCTTTTCCAGTCATTGGGTGAGGATGATTGTCTGCATAGTTCCCCTAACATTATCATACTGTTCATGTAGTTCACATGCCTTTGTTTCTATGTGTTGTACATTGGGGTCCTCCTACAAGGATGTGAGGACGTCAAAATCTTAGTCCAACATACCGCTACAATCCTACATTGCCCATCCAATTTCTTCTAGTCCTATTTGAATTGCACTAATGCATTCCTCTCTAACTTCTGGAGGAGTGGAAGGCTGCACCTTCATCTGCAGCTCAGCAATCTAGAGGTTCAGCTCCAACTACACTCGTGTTGTTTCCTCGCGCGCGCTTCATACTCCACTTGCTAGATAGTGGATCCACATCTCTATTTATAGGTCTACGACAATGGAAAACTCTGGGACTCACTAAAATTATTCATCCACTGTCTTCACGATCTACTAGTTCTGTGATGCCAGTTTGTCCTACTGCAGGCTGAGCTTTTTGATGTCAATCTTCTACTCACTCATCACCTAAATCGCATGACCTTCCCTAGCACAGAGCTCTAGTGTTATGCCATCTTGCGGCTGGTTCAGTGTGTCTTGTAGAAGGGTAGCCAAATTTAGGCCAAGACCCTTGATCCTTCCCACTGCGGCTTTGTCGTCCTCTTTCTCTGCTGTTAGTGCTCCTTCGAGTAGCACTACGATATTGGCCATGTTTGCACATAGCAGTTGCTTTGTTGCTGATGTACCTGCTATGCCGTAGGTGGCTATGGTTCCTTCCTATGGGAGCCAGACCTGTAGTTCCTACAGTTGCGCCCTTAGGGACCCCAACACAATCTGCTGCTTCAACATGGCTTCTTGGAGCACTTCCTTGGTGACCTCACGAACCATGTCGCTGATGTCGTAGAGGTTGCCTTTTGTTAGTGTGATTGGTTTGATGGCCAATTTAGATGCCTTGACCTTTTTTTGTGGACTCAAACTCTCTCTGATAGGTGGACGTTGTGCCTGGGTCTGTGCCTTCCTCTATGTCCTCTGCTCCCTGTCCTGTAGACAAGTTATAGCCCTCCTAGTCCTGCATTGTGGTGCCCCTATTTCCTGTGTTGTTGCTGCTTCTTCGGAAGCCTTTGCCTACTCTGTGGCTGCCCTTGCTACCTCGTGGACAACCCTTACCTCTGTGGCCACTTGTTAATTTCTTTTGCTGGGCCAACTTTATGACACACAACTTGGTTGCATCCTTCTACTTCTGTGCTGTTGTTCTATCCATCTCCGCTAGATCTGGGGCATGCCACTCAAGGGGCCATGATTCTAGCAATGAAAAGATCGCATCATTGATAGCGATGAAGGGGATTTTGGTCCATTGCTATGCTGGATCCTTACTCGCCTTGATGTACACATTATACATGTCCACCTTGAAGTCTGCAAAGCTTCGGAGACTGTTGTGCACTGCGAGGGACATGCGCGGTCATCTATTGATCCACATCCGGATGCTCACCTCCATAAGCACCCAAAAGATCTTAGTATCATGAATCCGCTTGGTATCCTTGGTGGCCCAGAGCGACGCATACTTGCAACCTCTGGTAAGTCTTGTTCAATACTAGGGAACTGACTATCCTCAGGAAGTTCCCCTGTTACTAGTAAAATAGACAAGAGCAACCATGCGTAATGGAATGTATTTCCTTCCTCCTGGGCTTCCTTGCAGTTAGTTAGGAACTCCTCGTAGAGGAACTCGGTCCAATTGAATTGGACCCCCTCCATGCATTGTTCTGATAGTGCAACTATCGGCACTAGTACCTCATCTCCGTGAAATTTTCTCATTACCTTCCTGACTAGGAGCTGGGTGGCTATGCACACCCCTTTATCTTTAATGTTGTTGATTGCGTAACCCTTCTTTTTCTTCTCCAATTTGTATTTTTTCTTCATGGCCTCTGCGAGCACCAAATCTCCGCTTTTGCCTACTAACACCGCGGGGTCCTTTCCCTTATAGGGGAGCTAGGAAATCCTATGGATGAGATCCGCCATGATAGGAATAGGCTCTTCCAGCCATAAGCACCCATCATGCACAAGACAAATCAGTTGCCTGATAATGAAAATAGTGATAGGTTCACGGTGAAAGTGTGGAATCCATAGAAGATGAAGTAATTTGACCTTCTCCACACCGCACAACCATTTCTATGGCTCTAGTGTTCTGACTAACCCCTCCGTAGTTTGCTTCATGAAGCTCTCCATCTCCAAGTGTGGGAACTTCTCACTGTCTACAAGGTCCCAATCCTCAAACTTGATTGTGGGTATGTGACCCAGGTGTGAGCCCTCAAACACAATTCCATCAGGGAGGAGTGGGGTCTGGAATGCACTTTTAGTGGCATCCATGTCCTTGGGTATCTTGGCTTTCCCTATTCATGGAGGAACGCACTCGAGCAATTTAGCTGTAGTGCGCACTAGCTGGATGTCCTCTTCCATGTCTTCTTCTACCTCTGTCTCATCGATGAGAGCTTGTAGGTCCTCCTCCTCATCATCTGTCTCAATGATGACAACCTTTCCCTTTTCTTCCATTGAAAGTTTACCGAGCTGTGGATTCCTTGGGGACATGTGAATTGGTCCCACTGCCTGCTTATCTTTCTTGGGCCTTGGCATTTGAGGCAATTTTGGGCTTTCTAGCATGAACCCAGCGTCTTCGGGAACATTATGTACTATGGGGTTCTATGTGGCCTCGTCGATGGTTCCTTCTACATATCCTGAAACTCCCCTGGTAGTTTTCTTCTTGCTTGAGCTATTTGTGGTTGTTTGTGAACTTCGGGGCTCAAATCTTTCTCAGTGCTCAACACTTTGTGCTTTAATGAACTGCTCAAATCTCAAATGAACAAGTGTTGTCTCATGCTTAGCCCTTGGAGTTTTATAGCGCCTTTTGAACTCAAATCTGACTGTTTCTCCTAATTCTGGGTCATCAATGCTTTCTTGGTGGTAGATTTCCCCAAATATAGCCCTTAATCCATGTTTCAAATTCCCACAACCTGCTCCCTTTTGCCTTAAATTGGACATCTCATCATGAATAGTGACACCAACGGTTACTTCCCTACCTACCCGTGCGACAACGTGGTCCCCTGTGTGTGGGTGTGAACCTTGAGTCTTGTTGATTCTGTGCACACCTCCCTCATTGCATAGCCCCCAAATAGACTCTTTTAGAGTCTCGTGCTCTCTTTCAACTGTCTGGAGCATTGAGACTGTGCTCCCTATGGCTAGTTAGGTGGTCGCACCACCTGTGTGAGGCTTCAACTCACCTTCCAACATGGTTCACAGAAACTCCTCAATTGTGTGCATGACCACTGGCACCATGCATTCTACTATATGCAGTGCATTTCGCTTGTTACTGCTTTTAGTGAGGTGCATTCATAGCCATGGCAGCAGAGTCATAAACTCTTGGCAACAATTTTCTAATGTAGTGGTATGGTCATCTGTATCTTGCTTTGTCATCTTTATTTTATCGACGAGGCATGCTTGTGTGATCTTGCTCTCCAACCTTTTGATTTCAATGTCCATTCAAATACTTTTCTTCCTCAATCATACCCAGTCCTGTTCGAGTTCACGAAGTCTAAGGTTCCTTCATCAGATGGCTTCTTGAATCCTTAGATGTTTGTCCTTGCGTAGATGTGTGATTTCTTCCTCCTAGCCATCGCGCACTGTCACAACTGCGGCAGCCATTACGTATGGACTCCTTTTTGTATTCTGTTCAGAAATTACTATTTTTAATCTGTTCCACATCTTTGGAATCATCTCCATGTTCAGGGTTTTGTACATGGTCCTATATGCCCATTGAACCGCAGGTACACACAAGTCCCAATCAGTTCATCTCACTTGGTGAACCTTGTTTAGTACTCCACACGCCCTATTGAATGCCTCGTCATGGAGAATTGGTAGCATGCGTCACCTTTCCTACTGCTGTGGTTTGTTCTGATTCTCTAGTTTGGGGGTGGTGTGTGTTTGTGCGGATTGTATAGCATATGTCTATAACCATCAAGAAAGGTGGGCACACAATTTGTTCCGCCCCTACTAATTGGATTTTGTTCAGAGCTGGGGTTTTCCAAAACGTAGTCACATCATCCTTCTACATCCGTGCCAATCCTAAAAATTTCCTTGATGCGTATCCCACCAGTGTGCGGGTGTTGTGTGCAGTGCCCACTTCAGCACATCAAATCGTTGTGTTCTAATACTACACTTTCAAATTTGCTCAGAAATTCATCCACACTATTAATCCATCGATAGCTCCCTTGCCTCTATTGTCATGCAACACAATGATCTAATCATCAGGTTGCAATTCAACGTTGTTACTTCGTGCAGTCAATTCTACCATCACTCTATCTCTTTGTCTAAATTTGAAGTGAAGGAGCTTTTGTGCTCCCACAAAATCCTTCCATTTGTAGTCGGATTCACCCAATCTTGTTCTCGCATAGTTTTCTTTTAAATATAATTGAGATCATCATCATTACCATATCCGTGTACCAGTTTAGTGTATCGCGCTCCTTCAGCTGGATCTAGTGGTACTACCATGTGTAGTGACTTTTTCTCAAACATCATTTTGTGCTTCTTCAAATTTATAACTCCATTCATATTGTTGGCCTAGTCTATGCCTAGTAGCGTATGATAGGGATTGTTGTCATCAACAATCTCTATCACTTCAAAATCCACCTATGCACTCACACCTTCAATATCGAATATTACCCCTTGTAATCTTCCCATGGGAAAAATATTCAGTTGGTTCACAATTTGTAACTAAATAGGGGACCATTGTAATGTGGGTCTGCCCATGTGTTACCATGTTTGCTTTGGTAGTAAATTCATGTCTAAACCCAGATCTAGGATTACCTGATCCATTTTGTACTCACCTACTTGTGCAATCAACCTCATTCCCCTTCCTTTGCGCAATGCATGCTTTCCAAGTTTTCGGACCATGTAAGGTTCTCCTGATCCTGTGCACCTAGTGATAAGTTCTTGTAGTCCTTTGACCACCTTTTTGTCATGCAATAGTTTCATGCATGTCTCCAAAAAGGTAGTGAGAAATGAAGGATCCATCATTGGTTCTAGTTGATCCTTACTACCTGAAGTGGAGGCCTCCGTGAAGCTCTTCTTAGCTTCCATGAATGTCTCCTTCGTGTGTTCTAAATCAAATTTGGGTTCCTGTAGGAGCCTTGTGAACCCACGTGATTTCTTCTGGCTGCTTCCCTTTATCATCTCTCATGGTCATACCACTCCTGAACATAATGTTTACATTTGGGTCTTCTTTGCATAACTTAGACCTCATCATTTGTAAATTTTGGGTTAGAGGGGGTTGGAGTGCCCCCTTTTCACGCATCCTCACTAACAACGAAGGGCAGTCTTCTGCCTCATGATCAATTTTGTATAGTGCCAACATGATATTCTTGTCGGGTTTGTACAATCGTGGGCATAGTGCCCTGGCCTTCCACAATTGAAACAAATTAGTTGTCCGTGACCCCTTCCTAGTCCCATTCTGCATGGACCCCAACCGCGGCACTGAAATCTAGAATGTACCATCCCTACATTTGGGTTGAGGGCTCGCATTTCAGTCTACACCTTGTAGGGACGAGTCCGATCTATCATTAGTTCGTAGCTGTTGCGGGATTTTATCCCCTAAGGCTCTTGGGTGGAACCCTAGCAAACTAAAAGTTGTCTAAATCAAGAAACATGCACACACACAGCCATTATGCTAGAAGATGCTATTTCTAAGGTGAGAAGGACGTACCTCAGGTCCTATGTTCAGGTAGTTCCTCAAGGGTCCAAACCCTTCTTCACGTCCCTTCCGCTCCATTGCCCTGCAAAACCAACAATTCCAAAGAATGCAGTAGTATATGGACAAAGATTTATATGGAAATCATCTTTATGTTATACAAGAAAGGAGTTAGTTATAAATTTTTAGACATCCATTCATACATGAAATTCAAACATGAACATCATTAACGTAAAGAAAGAAGCATGTCGGGAACAAGACGTGTTTCTTTATTAGACAAATAGAATAGTACAAAAAAGAGAAATATCACCTGAACCACTTCTGCAAGCTCAAAGCTCAACCTCCTTCTGGATTCGTCCTGCCTCAAGCCTCTAGTAGGTCTCCTTCCAGTACTCACTCCAAGATGTCATAACTAAGGGATGAACATCCAATCACAAGGAAACAAGGGTTTCCTGTACAAAATGGGCGAAGTGCAGAAGGCATAAGGGTCTTCAGACCTGATCAAGGGGGTATCTCAGTATAATAACCTTTCTCTATATTCTCTCCTCTCTTAGGCCTTCCCTTTGGTGTCTTTTTATACCAGTTCCAAAGTAGTTTTTTAGTTAGGAATTGGTTTGGGATAGTTGAGGCCACGGGCACTAACAAGTGATCAGCAGGTAAAACCCGTGATCTCCGCCCGAAAATAAGGAGTTTTATAATTTTTTAAGTGTTTTAATACATATACGTGGGTTGGGTATATATGAACCCGCGTATACACGTGTTTAACTTAGGGCAATGTCGCGTACAAGGAATAAAACACTGCTTTTTAGATTTTGGACCAAGTCTGGAAGGAGGGGTTGCCCTAGGCCATGAGTGCAACATCACAAACCATAATAGTGAGATTTGGAGCTATAACAGATGCCCCCTAATATATGAGGTAAGAAGGGGTATATTATGTTCGAAATATATTAAGCAAGTACATGGAAAGGAAATCTGCCAAAAGCCGAGGAGTACTTCACCAGAATTTAGCCTGCCAAGCCACAAAAGAAGATCAGAAAGATACACCGTCTGAGGCGGGCATACCCATGCTCAGAGAAAGCAAAGCATGTCCGCATATCAAGTACAAGCGGATCCACTAAGTATACAAGTATAAATGACTGGAAAATACATAACGGATCATCTTATCATGATCGAACAAGTATATGTCTGAATATCACATATAAACTGTCAATGATGCTCGAAGATACAACGGATCACTGATATCAAAGACTGATCCCAAGAGGTACCAACTGAACATCATGGATAAGGATGGTACTACACTGCAAACTCTGGTGCCAACATATAGAATGTCGCCATGAATGACTGCAACATATAAGGTGGAATGGTATCAACTAACAGCAACAAGAGCAATTGTCAAGTGAACCAATGAATGTTGATACAACCTGGGGTCTTCACCGATCGTCATGGTACATTTCTACACCATGGGAATAAATGATCTGAAGTCGACCATGTGAGAAATCGTTTGATTATCGGTCATTGATGTATATCGTTAACAAACGCAAGACTACTCACTGATAACGATAATGAGCGTCAAGGTACCCAGTACAAACTAACAAGTGCGAACAAATGAGCTGAAGTCGAACACCTATAAGAATCTATCAATCAGGAGACAATGATGGTTTCCCACTGTCGATAGGAAAGGATCTGCCACTAATGACTGCAAACCCCAAGGTAGTGCCAAATGGACTCTAGATCTTTGCCCCAGAGCAATGAGTCGGAGTCGATAGGGAAAGATCCGCTAGAAGGAAGGCATTAAGGCATCCTTCATCAATCTAGCGCGAGTGTAACCCGTAGGCCAATAATGTGGAAGGAATCGGACGAAGAAAGATGTAGTAACCAAAATGAGGTATGTTTCCGGTGTACACAAGATGTAGCTAGCGCACGGCAGAAACCCTCTGAACCAACCAATAATGAATGCTGACACAGAGACGGGGTATCCACCAATAGGGTCAAATCGAAACCAAGGTACCGCACGAATCCCAATGTGTGATAATGTAAGATAACGTCGAACACAAGGGAAACCACTCAGTCAAAGACCCCTGATACTGATCGATGCTGAGCACAAGGTAACCTATCAATAATGAAAATAGGGCCAAGGTGCAACTCTAAGCCTGCCCTCAGAGCAAGATTTCGTCGTCGATAAGGACAAGACCCGCCAGCAAGAAGTCAATGGGGACCTTCTCAAACCAGCACAAGTAGAGGACCAATATAACTAATGTGATGTAAGACATGATACTGACAACCGGGATGGCCGACTGAAAAATGAGTCAAGAGACACCACAGAGAGGCCGACTCAGGCTAACTTCCCTTGAACAAAAGCACGACTCAATGTGACTATGGCAGCACATGATGAATCTGTATAAGTTCGTCATGCAGGAGGCATGAACGAACCCTCCATATGATTGAAAGAGATAACCAATCGGGGGAGAACTGACTCAATAACAATGGTTAATGCGAACCTAAGTCAAACTAAATCCCACCCAAGCGGAGGAGACTCTGTTTTGAGTGCTTTGTTCAAGGGTGACACGACTGACTCTAGCTGCCAATAATAGATGGAAATACTGTCCCGTTGCCGCTCTTTTTGGAATATTTAACTTTTTTTGTCTTTTTCTGTTAAGCTCGAAAAAGAATAAAAGAATGCTATGGTATAGTGGAAAGGCCGAGTGTCAGTGAAACAGATGATCTAGTTCCTGGGAGGGGAACATTCCTATGCTCAATGCAAGGAGGCGAAAACTAGTCAGTGACACTCAAAGGTATGTCCTTTCCATGGGTCAAGGTATGTCAAGTTGCAGAAGTGAAAGGTATGCAAGGTTGATTTTTTACAGACGTCATGGTCAAAATTTGGCTTAAACACGAGTCCAAGTGAAGCCGACTCTAGGCCAAAAGGTGTAAATGGTCAACATGCAATGCAGCAGTACAACTCAACACAAAGGAGCCTCTAGGGTATAAGGCCAGAACAAAGCGAAGAAGCTGAGAGGAATGAGTCTTCAATCGCATAAGTCATGGCGGGACTACATAGGATTCCCGAGCCTACTCAAATGAAGCAGCATGGGCAACAAATGTCAGTGAGGTGCTAACTACGATGCCCATGTAAAGGATGGATCTACCATCGTGTTATGATTTAAAAAATCGATGAGTGAAGATGTCTTACGAACCATAACATGATGGGATCAACCCTATGGCAGATGTATCGACTGATGGAGGCTAGTATGGATAATGCAACGGAAAAGTGATGTCCCTAACCTATATGCCAGTGAAAAAACGATACCTGCCATGACGGGTCAGCAGTCATGGAACCGTCTCGAAAAAGTCGAAAAATGTCCAAAATGTCCTGAAAAGTGAACCAATCTCGACACTACGAGCTCCCAAGTTAAAAGTCACATGAAACCAATCAAAATGAAATTTTGAAAAATTTTTGCATTTTCAAAACTTATAAATAGAATTTTGGACTCACCATTGTTACTATTCAACTTGGAGAGCAAATATTTGGAGCAAAAGGAGCAAATTCTTCGTACGCCGATTTCGACCATTCAAATCCCACAAAATCTTCCAGGTAACCCTTATACTTAAATTGCAATACCTTGTGATTAATTTTAAGACTTTTGATTGATGTTTCACAGTTTTGACTAAAATTTCACTGCAGCGTATACGCGGGTTGGTAATATGAAACCCGCATACACGCGGGCCCTATACGCGACTGTGTATACAGTAACCCGCATATACGCCGCGAGCTAAATTAAATAAAAACTAACGGATGAAAGCTTAATTTCTTTTCAGGATGACAATCACATGGCGTGAAATGGAACATGCAGCGGTTGATAATGAGGTTATGAACGATCCTCAAGCCTTAGATGCTTTACGAGGATGTGGCTTGCTCAAATTCTTCAAGGTGCCGAACATGAAAGCCAATGTGCGACTGCTTGAACTGCTCATTAGCTATTGGGATGTCAATGAGGAGGCATTCATGATAGATCAGATGCCACTCAGAGTTGAAGTGGAGGACATTTATTTTATCACGGGCGTTTCCTGAAGGGGAGAGGTAGTACAGTCCCGGGGCAGGACGCGGAGTAGCCTCACTATCGAGGACTATGTACAGATATACTGCCTGAGGCATCCCAAGAAAGTTGGGAGCTATATCTCCATTGCACATGTGGAGAGCTTATCACTCAAGATCATCCTGTTCACCATGGCACGGGTGAACGGATCATCCTCACTACATCAGGCGTCACGACTCAACATGAGTGTGGCAGTGGATTGTCTCAACACAGTGTTTGACTGGTGTACTCCTCTTCTGGCTAGCATGAAGAGCCAACTCACTTCCATTAAGAGGGTACAGACCAAAAAATTTGGTTATGGGACCATTTTGTGCACCTTCTTCTTCGAGAGGATTCCCGCACTCCGACCCAGGGTAGCAGTTTCCATCAGCACCCCACGCGATCCACGTATGGGTCGGTGGGCTGATCTGATGAAACATCTGGGGGGTGGGGAGGTTCCTAGGACTACCTTCGACAATGATTTCTTCACCTGGTGGGATCAGCAGATCATCGCCGTCGACACCTACCCCTATTCTGGGCTGGACTTCCGAGGAGATCCAGACCTAGAATTACTGCCAGATGTAGCATAGGGCGAGATCGGTTAGAATTTTTGATTTTATGATTTCTTTTTGGATTTTTCAAATATAATAATGCAATTTGAAAAATATATATTTTTGATGAGATTCAAATGACTGATATGATGATCATGATCCAGATATTGGGCCAGTGCGGCCAGATGGACTCCTGCGGCACAGACGACGCGGCCGAGGAGCCGAAGAGGCGGCTGCTGAGATGGAGAGGACTCTACACAGCATCCAGTGACACCTGACTAGACTAAGCTATCGAGTACAGATGGCTACTATAGAGGACCTTCCGGAAGATATGCAGCGTCATGTGGTTGGGATGCCACGTGACTGGGTTCACACCTTTCGTCGTGTGACCAATGCTATAGTGACCTACTTGGCCGCTCATCCTGAGCTGGGGCATTAGATATGCCGGATACGATTATGGGCATTTGAGTCCCAATTTTGTATATTTTTGGACAACATATGTACATTCGAGACACTTTTATGATGATATATATATCTATATATATCTATACAGTTTGACTTTTTGATGCTATGATTTTATGATGAATGATTGATGTGCCAGTCTAATGCTTGATTAGCGATAGAATCAGCTAACCAATTATGAGATCTTGGAATATGCAAATAATTAATATAAACAAATGATCTTTGCAACAACCTCACTCTCAAATACTGGCGATATAAACATGGATCCCTTACCCGATAAATGTTATTTAATTGAGACACTATCAATTGAGAATCGAGATACACCACTAACGAGTCAACCCCATAAGAGATTGCCTTAGATAGTAAATTAATAATGGCAGTATACTCAGCCATATTATTCGAAGTACGACCAATGCATACGCCTCTTGATACCATCAATTGACCAGTTGGATAATAAAGTACCCAAGCTGCGGAAGCAAGATTTCGAGTGTGCCAACTAGCACCATCGGCGAACCCAAAATAGACCAAGTCATCCATCAACACCTGCAACAGTAGACCAAAAAGTGTTGACATCATGAAGCTCTCGATAATGTATGTACAAATATACATAATATACAAAGAATCCATTGCCTAATTTCTACTTAAGAAAAGTACTTTAGGTAGAGCCCGTTTCGGGGCTCTGCCAGCTTGTTTCCTTCAAAGTCAACTAACTCATACGACCCTTTTTCTATCACTCATTTAATAATGAAAGGACCGTACCACATGGGTTTAAACTTGCCTGCCCCCAAGGCGTCTTTATCTTGGTCATAGACCAAGACAAGGTCGCCTTCAGAAAAGACTCGAGGACGGACATATTTATCATACTGCATTTTTACCCTTTTCTTATGGGCTTCATTCATCGTGGCGGCATCTCGACGCTGCTCATCGAGATGTTCCAAGTGAAGAAGGCGCTCTTCGAGACCCGAAGTCTCTGGGAGGAGCTCTACAGCTAATTTGAGAGACGGAATTTCACATTTGATCAGAAATATAGATTCCATCTCGTAAACTAACTGAAAAGGAGTAAAACTAGTAGCAGTCTTTACAGAGGTCCGGTATGCCCAAAGAGTTGAATACAACATAACGTGCCAATTGGACCGATTTTTATCAATTTTCCATTGGAGTATCGTCTTAAGAGTTTTATTGACTGCCTCGACCTATCCATTGGCCTGAGGATAATAAGGAGACGAATGCTCTTGACGGAAACCTAATTTAGAGGCCAATTCTGACATTAGTTGATTCTGAAAGTGACTGCCATGATCAGTGACAATCTCTCTCGGGACACCGAACCTTGAGATAACCTGATTGAAGAGAAACAAAGTTGTCGTGTCACTATCGTTTTTATAAGTGGGCATGGCTTCAGCCCACTTCGTAAAGTAGTCTACTGCCACAATAATATACTTGTGATTCGCTGCTGAAGGCGGATTACAAGTTGTAAAATCAATACCCCACTTAGTAAAAGGACCGACCGTGACAACAGGAAAAAGAGGAGCTGGATGAGCATGCATCTTTCAAGTAAAGATTTGACAAGGGTTGCAACGTTTTACCGCTTCCACACAGTCTTTAAAAAGTGAAGGCCAAAAATAGCCAGCACGTAAGATGCGCTGGGCTGTAGCAAGCCCTGATAGATGACCACCACAAGCTCCACTGTGGCAATCATTAAGCACAGACTCTGCTTCTTCCAAGGTCAAACAGTGCCGAAGGATTGAATCAACCCCTCGTCGGTATAAGGTATCACCAATGATAACATAGTTCTTAGCCAGGTGACGTAATTTGCGACGTTCATCCTTGGAAAAAGTAGAGGGAAACTTCGAAGTCTGGAGATATACAATGATATCTCCATACCAAGGGTCGAGTGAAGAGATGAGGAATAAATGTTCGTCGGGAAAACTTTCCTCATAAATCGTGTCCTCTCCACAAGGCAGCTCAGAAATTAACTCCGCTAAAACCATGGATTTCTTAGACTTAGCTGACAAGAATTCGAGATCGAATTCTTGCAAGATGACTATCCATCTGTTATATTTTCCCCCAATCACTCGCCTACTGAGGACAAATTGAAACGGATTGACTGCCGCTAAGACAAAAGTTTTGCGTAGCAATATGTAATGATGGAGCCGCTGGATAGCATGAACAGCTGCCAAGGCTAATTTCTCTACCGGAGAATAGCGAAGTTTAGGGCCTATTAAGCCTCAGCTCAAATAATAAATCATGTGCTCGATGAGAGCATCGTCTTCCTAAACCAGAACCATACTAATGGTTGATTCTGCTGCCGCGAGATATAAAAGGAAGTCTCTGCCATAATCCAGTGGACTCAAAAGCGGGGTAGAGACTAATGCTTTTTTCAAATCATCAAACAATCGTTGCGCAAAGTCATCCCATACAAATGGAACTCCTTTACGTAACAACCGCATGAACCCTTTAGTGATCTCGGCATAATTTGCTATAAACCGACGTAAGAAGTTAGCCTTCCCTTGAAGACTCTGAAGTTGACATATTGAAGACGGGGGAGGCAACCAGACTATTGCCTCAACCTTGAAGGGATCTACCCGAATCCCTTCGTTCGACACTATGAACCCTAACAACCGACCAGATGTAACCGCGAAAACGCACTTGTTGGGATTCAACCGAATTTTATAAAAACGACATCGTTCGAAAACCATTCGAAGGTGACTAGGATGAATCAGTCCTCTTGTGAGAACGAGCAGCGAGATCATCTAAGTATGCTTCGATGATATGCTTAATGTCGTGGAAAGCATAAGACATGGCCCGCTGAAAAGTAGCTCCAGCATTTTTAAGACCAAAAGGCATATTTCGATATGCAAAGGTACCCCAGGGACATATGAAGGCCGTCTTGTGTTGGTCTTCAGGGCGGATAGAAATTTGATTATAACCAGAGAATCCATCCATGAAGGAAAAAATCTCATTACCCGCACACTCATCGATAATCTGATCAATAAATGGCGTGGGTAATTGTCCTTAGGACAAGCCTTGTTCAGGTCCCTGAAATCAATGCATACTCGGATTGTTCCTTGCTTTTTATCTACGGGGACTGGGTTAGAAACCCAATCAGTAAGAGGAACAGGGTATATAAAACCCGCCTTTAGCAGCTTCTCTACTTCCGCTTTGATAGCTGCTGCTTTCCTGGGGTTGACCGGCCGAAGCCTCTGACGGACAGGTCTAGCGTTTTCATACGTTTTGATCTCATGCTGAACTATATATGGGTCAATGCCAGGCATTTCCTCATAAGACCAAGCAAATACATCTCGAAACTCTTTAAATAGGTCGGTGTATGTTTGAATTTCTTCAGGGGAACACTCAATTCCGATGAAGATATTCTCTATTACGTTAGGGTCCCTAGAGATGTTTATAGGTGTCGTTTTTGAAATTACCGACATGTTGCCTTCGGCACGAATGTGTGCTGGAGCCAAAGGATTTAACACCATACAAACATCGCTAGAACTGAGCTCGGAGAATCTAGACTCGACCTCTTGCAATGGAGGAAGAAAGTATGAACGATGGTGTAAATCTTTCCAAGGTCGATCTATACCCATCATTACCTCAAGAATTGCTTCTTCCGATGGTAAGACTGAATCCAAGCAGTCCAAAGCAGAGGCGGAGTCAAGGCTCCAAGCGTGGGCCACATCGCCATCTAACTCCTCTTCGGAAAAGGGAGTAGAATGGTCTTCTGCAGAGTTCGCGATAGACTGGTATCTAAGCTCCACTGCACACATAGGGAATGTCATTCCATTCTCTTGTCCTTCAACTAATGTGGTCGTAGGTGAAGGCAAAGTCTAGGGGTCTGAAAAATAATGAGTTCGAAAGAACCCATCTCGAGAAAACTCCCTAGATGATGAAATAGCATTGATTTTTGCTATAGGAGAGGGAAACTCAAAGGTACCCATCAACGAGGAATACATCCCTACTCCTAGATTCTCAGTAGGCGGATGAGGGTTATCCACTAACAGAACAGTGGAGTCAAAATTTGCTTTAGGATCAACTGGAGAATAGTCTAATTGATCCACCTTTACGATTTTCCCCTCATGAGGAAAGCAAATGACACGAAACAGAGTCGAAACGACGACGTCCATTTCGTACACCCAGTTCCTTCCTAGGAGGAGATTATAATCTAGGTTGGCATCGACGACTTCCACTTCTATATTAACGACCTTCCCCCCAACACATATAG